>QLPM01004914.1:0-10095 GCA_003314695.1 Albatrellus sp. MG142
ATTATTATTGGTTGTCCTTGTCTCATCTTGAGTGAGGCCTCGTCCTGCATCGTTCCCACTGTTTCCAACCATCTACCTGTTTGTCTCTTCATATTTTAACTCGTTCCGCTTCGCTCCACTCCACTTTGCTCGCTGTGACGAGTAGAAGATACGCGAGCACATCACTCCAACCTCAAGTCGCTCTAGGGAAGCTCTGCTTCCACCCCGGTCTTTCTGACCAGTCCGTTCTCTGACAGGACGTGGTCTTGACACTTGTACAGGATTCTGCACAATGTAATTATTGATGAACCTGTACGAACGGAATTTTGGGTTGCACAGATTTCAGACAGTTATTAGATTTTTGCTCGATTGTCACTCAATGTCATGCTTTGATAATGTGATGTAGCAAGAGATGAAAGCGGCCTACCTTACTCCTCACCGCCTCAGTGCTTGGTGATGACATTCCATATGTACTGTTGCTCTACGTGGACAAGGACAAAGAGGACATGTCCACAGTGAGGTGGGAGAGTAGAGAAAGGGAGTTGTATGTTGTATGCACTTGGCTTTGACATGAAGTTTATACTTGGTTCTGAAGATTTGAGACCTGCCAACGCATGTTAATAAGTGCTCATGTCCTAGTAGTTCATAACAGCAGTCCACACCAAGTCCACAACTGTGGGATCTAGTTGTCATCATCGGTGACATTGCAATTGACAAGGAAATGTTACAAACAGTAAGGAAAGGTTGCAAATAGCAATGCGGTGTTACAACTTGCAAATAATCAAGCAGAAACATGCAAGAATGGAGAACAACATGTGTTGAACTCTGCTTTGACATCTGTGACGCTACCAGTCACTAGAGGACCTTCATAGGTCCATGGACTCTCTATTTACACTTTCTTTCGCCTTTATGGGCATCCTTATACTCATAATGACTCACTCTCACACTCTGTCGCTATGACTCATTACTTCACCTTCCTTTCTTGTATTGTTTATTGTTCTTCTGAGTTTCAATTGGACTTAAACTCTAATCACTCTACACTATTTAAACCTTCGTCTCATTGCACTCTCACTTCAGCTTTCTTTCTCTTGCTGAAGTGAGTATCACATTCTTTCTTGTTCTCTCTTATTCATAACTGCTCCTGTCACTATAGTTCTGTCCTGCACTCCTCACACTACTTGTGTATCTCTCGTGCTCTCCTATATTCAGGTACAGTTATATCACAATATAGCTTTCTTTCTCTTGCTGAATTCTGTCCTGCACTCCTCACACTACTTGTGTATCTCTCATGCTCTCCTATATTCAGCATGCATATCACTACTGCGGTAGACTTCCTCATCACTATTGACTCCTGGATTGCCACTCAGGAATGGGTCTATCCAGCCACCATGGCCACGTGGCTCCCCCTCTCTGTAGCCCTATGCTTGTTAACTGCATGGGGTCAAGTCACTTGTCTCATGATAATGCATGAGGTATGGGAGTTCACTACGTGACTGGAGACCATTTGGTTTGGGTTGTTGAGGAACACGGCACGTCTTTCTATGTCCATCTGTGCCCAACTACAACATGGTGTCTTATACCTCATACCATGGTAGTCACTAGGGGCGTCGGCATGGGCAAGATGCTAGCATTTCATGCCCTAACCCAGGCTACCTGAAAGCCGAAATACAGTCAATGTGGTACCAGTGGTCATCATGTTGTAATTCCCAGCAAGCTAGCACACAACCTCAGTCAAGCATACCCAGAATGACTGTATATTAATTACTTAGCACACAACCTGTAGTATCTATAAGTAACAATAAAGCAATAGCAAAGATAGTTATCTCACCTCAGTAAAGCATACCCAGAATGACTGAGGGAAAGATATCTACACTAGAGATCAACGAAAGAAAGTTCGAAACTGTACAGTACTGACAAATCCGCAGCATGCGGCTGAAAACAAATAACAGCATACGGTAACAAATGCATGCGCGCGTACATGCGCCAGTTTGCTATTCCAACACGTAGACCAGCGTGGTTACAGCACCTTTTAGTTGTAAAAGTGTACGAGGAGTGGTAGTCCCTGGCCTCAAGGCGCCGCCGGCACCGGACGGACCGTAACATATTCGTGATGTGATGGGTATCACTGCAAAGACATTTACGACCACGGCTGTTTGCCTACGCCGAGCATTGGTATCTTCTTCACAGACCTGTACTACATCCTGGGCTGTCAGTTTCGACTCGGGCGATCCTAGTGACCTTCGGTTGAATGGTGTCACTACTGGTATCTCATGACCGCACTTCTCATCGTACTTCTTCTCCGCCTCCTTGAGGTCCTTCGTCTGTTCCAGCACATGCGGCATGGCCTGCCGATTTCACACCATCGCCAAGATGAACTTGAAAGTGCCCGCCCGCCGCGCATGTATTGCTTCAACAAGACACTTGACATGTGCGAAGCGGTTTCGTTCCTCGACCACTTATAAGTCAGTAAGTTGATTGCGCACGCTGATCTCCGGAGCTGCCACCTGAGGTATCTGGGCTGCGAAGGCCATATCGATCACAGAGAAAGCGCTTGAAGCTACGGAATCTGTCACTGATTGTTAGTGCCACTAACCATGCCCGTCGCATAAGTACACTGGACAAAGCACGCTATGCTTGCCTGAAGATCATCATGCCGAAGAAAAGGGGGAAATGCCTTAGGGACGCAAGAAGAATGAGAAGTGTTAACTTATGTCTGCAGCTTTACATACAAACCCTCGATAGGCCTGTTCGGGGACATCCCGCTTATAGCAAACAAGTTGTCACCAAAAAATACTCTACTGTCTATCGTGCACGATATCTCGGGCACAACACAACTCCAGCACCTGCGACTCCTTTGGCTACCTAACTGTGACTTTGCACAAGCATAGTTGTGGCGAGTACGTTCACTGGTAATATTGTAGATCCCATCATAGATCCCAGGTTGCTACTACCATGAAAAGATGCCTAGCACAGCCTCAGTCAAGCATATCCAGAATGACTGAGGGAAAGCATCTCTGCACTAGAGATCAACGAAAGAAGGTTCGGAAACTGTACAGTTCTGACATATCCGCAGTATCGTACAGTAACAAACATGTGCGCGCATACATGCACCAGTTTGCCACTCCAACAGGTAAGATACTGTACCAAAGGAATAGGGAGATGGCTTATCTCGAGGTGCTTCAAAGTTATACCAGTACAACTAGCAACTACTATTTGAAACGAACTTTTTATGTTTTTTTCTCGTGAGTATCACAAGCCGCACCGACGAGCCGGTCCCGCGTTTGGCTTCGCGTTGCAGCAGAGCGGGCAGGAAAGCAAAAATTTAATCACGTCGGAGCACATAAAGCAAGACTTTCAGGAATGGCTGGCTATGACTCAAAGTCGCTCCTACGTCGCCTTTCCACTCAGCCACACCATTGGTCGATGTACACATACAAAACTTTCCCTCGTTGGTAGAATTGATCACAGACTATACCTTTCTCCGTTGAACAATCCCTCTTCCATAGCTTTGATTTCTGCAGATGACTTGTCAACACAAAGACTACGACGCGTATGCGGGAAGTGACTCACGCAAAGCCACGTGCTTAGAGTGGAATCGGCAAAGGGCAAAATTACCTGCCCGATGTTATCATCACCATTGTAGTAAACAGAACAACAAGGGTGTCGAGACGTACCCATCATACTGTAAAAATTAGGCAGTCCGGCGTCCGTATACAGTGAGTTAATCTCTCCCTCAGCGTCTAGGCCCCACAACGGCTTCAGCTTCTTCATAAGTTCATCACCGATGATAGGTCGATAGCTCTCTCTTGCATCCCCATAGCTAACGACAGGCAAACGTTAGAAGGACAATAAACCTCGACACATAAGGCTCGCACCCTGTAGCGAAAATAATGGCATCAGCGTCTAGGGTACTTCCGTCTTCAAACAACAGGCCCGTCTTTGTGAATCGTGACAGCAGACTATCGTTTTTGAGCTTGATCTTCCTATCGATGATAAGTTGACTAGCGCCATTGTCTGCTTCTCTTCAACAGATGAACAGCATGAAAAATTTCTTAACGTCGTACCAAAGTAGTATCCGCCTGCCTTGTCCCAAATATAGAGAAAGAAGCCAGATCCATCTTCACCCCAGTTCAAGCGGAATCCGACGCGTTGCAAACCATCGAGCATTTCTCTAGTATTTTCAGATACAGGCGAAGGCCTATAGTGGCATGAGACTTACTTGTCAGCCTCTGCAACTTTCTTCATTGATCGTTGATGTACTGCTTTCGTGAAATAGGTCGGGTAAGACGCGCTCAACCGGTCCGCAACGTCAGTCGGAGGACCATTCTCATAATAGTTCGCTGCTCTGGAATATCAGGAACTCTATGCCATAGTACAAGCAAAGTGGAGAACAGACCTCCGAGTGTCATGGGAACGCCATACTTGCAAGACATGACAAAAGTTGAACTTCGCTGGAACAGGGTAACATCTAGCAAACGTCAACCCCGACGGGCCATGTACACACGACGCCGGAATTCTCACCAACGCCGTTGTTATACATATCCTGAGCGACATCGTGGCCTATATGAGAGATTCTCAGATAAGGTTGAGGATTTTGTACATTCACTCATACCAGATGTGCATGCACCAATGACGACCACTTTCTTTCCTTTGTAGTCTCTCCCTGATTTAAACTGCGAAGAGTGGGCAACTGAACCTGCAAACTCGTCCTATGTCACGAGTTTCAGCAATAATGTCAAGCACAGAATAAGGCAATCCGAGATGACATACCATGCCGGGGTATACTGGAAGCCTCTTGACATTGCCGACGAAACCGGTCGCAAGGACCAGATGATTGACCACAAAGGTCCGCTCTCGAGCATCGCCACGTCGGATGGCTATGGTCCACTTTCCAGAAGTCGGATCCTGCTTGGTGCTTATCACCTTTGAAGATGTCCACACATCTAGCTCCATGGTGTTGGCATACTGTTCAATCCAGTCCGCAACCTGCCAGATATCATAAGCTTAAGCAGGGCTCCGCACATTGAGACATGGAAAAGAGAAAGCTACCTTTGGGGCTGGTGCAAAAACGGGCCAGGTCGGCGGATATCTGACCAGATGATGGAGTCGTGGATCTAGGAGAGGAAGGACACCATTACGTACGGCAAATACGGCAGGTGATCATACCCTGGATCACAGACTGTGAGAAACACTGTCGGAATGAACGAACATGCAATGGTACTTACAGACGGGATCATGGAGGCACAAGGACTCATACCTGCTCCGCCACATATGTCCAATCCGAGGATTCTCGTCAATTACAAGTGTCTTCACGCCTAGAGATTTCAGCCTAGCCGCGACCGTGATTCCACTTTGCCCGCCCCCAACGATGATGACCTTCGGGTCTTCATCTTCACAGTCGATCTCTCTCCTACGCTTCCCCCTCCAGTCGTGGTGATTAGGATCTTGTTGTCGTAACGCGCCTAGACGCTCTGGGAAGCCCTTCAGATCTTCCAGATTGGTGAAGACCGAATGGGCCTTCCAAGCACTAGTAGACGTAGGAACGAGGCGGACTATTCCTAATCCATACCCAATGGGCGTCTCAAATTTGAAGAAAGTCTGCACCCATGCGAGGTCCGGATACGGTCTTTGCAGCTGCACGGAGGCTATATCCATCTCAACGGACGATATCTTCACTTGTGCAAGCCTATCGGCTAGAAACTTCTGGATACGCTCCTTACCATAAAAGGTGCGGAAGTTCCAGGTGAGTGCGAGCATGTCGCGCCAGAATGCGTCGTCGACGAAGAGGTTAGATAGACCTTCGGCATTATCGGTCTGTGCAAATTGGGAGAAGGCGTCGACCCAGGCTTGGGCCGTAGCTTTAACATCGAGATCATCAGGTACGGTAGCATTGAGTCGGTCGAGAGTTGGCAGTAAAGCCTTCTTTATCGACTCCATCGTGGATAAGGGGTAAGGCTTAGAGACAGAGCTGATGCGGGGAAGTGGTGAAGGAGGGAGATCGTCTGCACCCTATTGATCCTATCTTAATATAAATCTACCACTGCAGGCCGCATACTTCTTGTGAGAATATCTGTCGCCCCACGTGCTTCCGGAGGCTATTCGGTGCATACCGCAGCAATACATCAAATAGAAGCAATAATTATATTCTTTTGTTGCACGAGTATGTATACTGAACATTCCCACCGTCTTACAAAGCCCATAGTGTTGCAAAATGTGTTGTTGCAGCACATCCAGGTAATGTGCACTCTCCAATATTTTTTTCACATCATATGCAACTGCAATAGACATGGTTCCGAAAATTTCCAGCAGGAAAGGGGTATAACCCAAGTGGTTAGAAACATGTCTACAGTGTAAAATTATAAGAAAGATACATGGACCCAGAAACCTATGTTCACCCTCAAATACTTCTCTTAAAAAGCAGGGGCACTCTTAAACATTATTTAGATGAGTTTCCATCTGTCCGATAGACATGTACAACCTGCAGGTGCAATCAGAGATAATTGATTGTGGAGGGTGACAAACATGTGCAGTGAACTCTGTCTTATTTGATGCATGACCCTTGCCTTGGTCTGAAGTCTTGCATAAAGATGACTACAAAGTTGAGGAGATTATTTGGGAAGGGTGCCACTGCTGCCGCCACTGGATGATGTTCCTGAGCTGTTACCATATGACCCGCTGATACATGCTGTCGGGATATGACAGCTGACAAAGGGCAAGCCTCAGGTGGCATCCTGCTTCATGTGAGGCCGACGCCAACAGCGAGGCCAACAACTGAAGGGATGAAGAATGGAATGATGGATTGAGTAGAGCGCACTGAGATGCTATCCAGCTGAAGGCGGATATCCCAGATGATCAGAACTAAGGAAGTACAGAGTAGACTACTAGGTATATATCGTATAGTGTTAAGGGCAGGCTCGACCATGCATAGTGTGTGTTGAGCCTTATCAACCAATAGCCATAAGACCTCATGGTCTGTGCATTGGAACCCTATAGAATGTTATAGAACGATTGGTAAGTAGATGCACAGCATCAATAAGCAATGCGCAGCATATGAGTCATATCTGAAGAGTAAGCGGCCTGGCTTAGTAAGTAAAGAAAAGAAAAGATAATACTAATGAGACAAAGCTTTAGAGTTAAGCTGAGTCTCAATATATGGTATATGCTTATGTGAGAATGTGCGTCGTGAATATAGAGAGAAAAGAATAGGAAATAGATGATCCTGACACTTCATGCTCTCAAGGGGAAAGGGGGACAACAAAAACTTGATTCTTCCCTAGCTACAGTAAAGTATATATATGTAGTCTGGTAACTAGGGGCAATGATAAGGCATAACACAAAATATAAGAAAAACAGACACTCTTCCGGTCATATATATGCACTGTGCACATCACCGCTCAGGCTGCTGCCTCTGGACCCAGACCCGAGGCCTGCATGCCAGAGCTTGAGTCTGAGGTACTGCCAGATGTCAAGCCACTGCTGGGCCTGTTGACATACCCATGCACAAGACTATTGTTTAGAAACAGAAAAGGTCAGGAGGAAGGATGTGCCTGTGGAGCAGTCACTTGTTAGCTGGTCTGCTGGCATGCTGAGGCAGTGCTGTCAACGTATGACTAGTACTGAGCATCCGAGAGCACCATGCTGCCATTGTTTGCCACAAGGCAGTGGAGACACTGTGCTTTGGATTGCAGGTCTGAATTTGTGCAGCTGCATGGAAGTGGTAGTGCATGCCTGCATACCAAATCAACATCAAATGAATAGCATGGACAGAGACACATGTAGTTGAGCACGTATAGCTGTTGCCAAACATGACATGTTCCTCAACAACCTGTAAGGCACACACTAGCTGCGAGGCCACAAGAGACAGAAGAAGGAAGGGAGTGAGGACCTAGACCAAGGGAGCACACACAACAGCTGGTGGATATCCCAGATATATATTAGTACAAGTGCAACATCAAGAAGAGACTACAGTAGGACTTACCTGGTGGATATCCCAGATGACTAGAACTGAGGGATAACACCAGGTAGAAGCTAGCTTATATAGTAAAGGAAACAGTGCACAGACCATTGCACATGGACCATCTGCTGTAGGGCAGGTCTTCTCATAAGTAGTAAGTGTATAGTAATGAGTCATAGATGTATAGTAAGAGGGGCCCAACATACAGCCACAGTAGATAAGATGAGATGGGATCACATGACATGACAAAATAAGATAAGATACAGATATGTCACATGATCGAGATAAGATTAGGTTGCTGACTAACAGGTCACATGACCAAATATAGTAAAAGAAAGAGAAAGGAAAATAGTACATCCTGACAGTGTGGAGTTGTGCAGGTGACACTTTGTGGAAATGGAGTGGACAGGTCCAGAAAGGTAAGTGGACCAGACCAGGTTGTGACATGTAATTGGGAAAGCACTGCACCAGTTGCATATCCCAAGCTATTGGCTTCAACTAAATAAGGATGAGATTCATCAGGGAAAACAAGAACAGGATGAGAGCAAATAGAAGATTTAAGTGTCTCAAATGCTTTGAATTTGTCTGGACCCCAGGTCCAAGGTTTGTCTTTCTGAAATAAAGAATTCAAAGGTTTAGCAATATTGGCAAAATCACAAATGAAATGACAATAAAAGTTAGTAAAACCAAGAAATGAGCAAACTTCTGTGACATTTGAAGGAACAGGCTAGTCTGCTATGCCTTGAACCTTGACAGGATCCATCCTTATTTTATCATAAGCAATCTTGAGACCTAAATAATCAATTTCTGTTTTCTCAAAGTTGCATTTCTTGGGTTTCAGGTACAATTGGTTGTCTTCGAGAATTTGCAAGACTTCTTTGACAATTTTCTGGTGTTCTTCCAAAGTCATTGTAAAAATCAAAATGTTGTCCACATACACCACAACACAACCTTGAGCAATAAGTCCTCAGAATAAATGGTTCATCATTGTCTAGAAGGTGGTGGGACTATTTGTAAGTCTGAAAAACATGACAAGGGGTTCAAAGAGGCCTTTGTTAGTAATAAACACAGCCTTCCATTCATCTCCTTCTTGAATGTGAACATTGTTATATCCCCATCTGATGTCAAGCTTTGTGAAATATTTTGCATCTTTAAGCTTGTCAATCAGTTCTGAAATCAAAGGGAGGGGATAACTATTCTTGATGGTCATGTCATTGAGACATCTATAGTCTTGAATGGGTTGAAGATCTCCAGACTTCTTTTTGATGAAAAAGAATGGAGAAGCCATAGGAGATTTTGATGGATGAATACAACCACTCTTCAGATTTTCATCCAGAAAGACTTCCAATTGTTTTTGTTCATCCAAAGATAAATTGTAGATTTTTCCTGCAAAAGGTTTTGATCCTGGTTTCAATTCAATTGCATGATCCCAAGGTCTATGAGGTGGAAGGGCATCAAAAGATTCTTTTTCAAAAACCTTTTTGAACTGGTGATACACCTTTGGAACTATATCTTTGAATGTTTTCTTGATTTTCTTCTTTTCCACTTCAATTGCCAACTCTTGAGAAATGTTGTTAATGGTGGCCTCTTCTTCTCTAGGTCCCATCATTACCATCAAAATACATTCTTCAACTTCTTCTTTCATCTTCCTCTGTTTCTCCTTTCTCTTTTGCTTCCATATCAACTTGTCTGCTTTGACTTGATATTTGCAATGTCTAGGGCATCTGTTGAATGTGAATGCTCCTGTAATCCAATTGATGGAAGGGTTATGGATTTTGAGCCAGGATTCTCCTACAATCAATGTATTTTTGCCTAGATTGTGTTGAACTCTGCTTTGACATCTGTGATGCTATCAGTCACTAGAGGACCTTCATAGGTCCATGGACTCTCTACTTACACTTTCATTTGCTTTTTATGGGCATCCTTGTACTCACAATGACTCACTCTCACACTCTATCATTATGACTCATTACTTCACCTTCCTTTCTTGTATTGTTTATTGTTCTTCTGAGTTTCAACTGGACTTAAACTCTAATCACTCTACAGTATTTAAACCTTTGTCTCATCGCACTCTCACTTCAGCTTTCTTTCTCTTGCTGAAGTGAGTATTATATTCTCTCTTGTTCTTTCTTATTCATAACTGTTCCTCTCACTATAGTTCT
>QLPM01004962.1:0-10556 GCA_003314695.1 Albatrellus sp. MG142
GCGGATGGTAAGCAGTAAGAAGGAAAGAAAATAAGTCCGGTAAGTTTGTAACAGTGAGCCTATTGGAGGATAAGGGTGTAGTTGAGCACAGATGGCCATGGAAAGATGTGCTGTGTTCCTCTTCAACCCAAACCAGACATGTTACAATTTTCCCCTTCTTCTTCTTTTCTTGTTTCCTTTCTCATTACTCTGGATATCTTTGGACTTATTATACACTTCAATCTGTACTTACTCGGAGATCACCCATCAGGGTATAGGGTATTGGACTTGTTTCATCTTCACACAGGATTCCCATCATCCCTTGATACTGCACACTTACTTATCCTGTGTTATCTGCCTATGGCAGATATCCCTCTTATCATCGTGACTCATTCTGACTTGTGTATGCTCATATGGTATCTCATTCCCATCTATCTCATTCCTGTATAAATACTTGACTCGATTGTAGAACAAGCCTCAAGCTTGTTCTCTTGTACTTTACCATACTTGAATTCAGGAGGCTCTGCCTCAACTACTGCTCTCATCGTTCTCCAACCTGGTAGCTTGATGCTAGCCAGTGCTCTGCTTATCTTGTTTACTTCAGCAAAGGAACCAGGCTAAGCTTCGCCTTTGGAACCACTGACTTATTCTGTATCCCAATAGGACCTTGCTGACATCTGTCACGCTAAGTCCTTACACTAGAACAAGCTTCTTGTCCAAACTTGAGGCTTACAATCGTGGCGCCCCCAGTACCAAACCTGTTGCCAATGTGTATTCACTATAGCAGCACACGGCAAACTTATCTGTTCATTGCTGACTCATCATCAGAGTTTGCAGTACAGTACACTGGAAACAACATCTGGAAACTCACAGCAGACCCCAGATTTATCATCGACACCTCGAAAGAGTTCCCAAGTCTTGAAAAGATACTGGAACATCTCCTATCCCCAGCACCATCAGCACCTGCGCCAATCCCAGAATCCAGCACCAAGATGTCGAACCAATCCTGTGACCAACTCAAGGTCAACAAACCAACCAAATTCGATGGCAATCGTGCCAACTTTAGGAGTTTCCTCATCGCCACCACTCTTTATATCAATAGCATGGGACCCAATGCTACTGATACATCTAAGGTCACTTTCATGCTGACCTATATGACTAAAGGAATGGCTCTTCAGTGGAAGAACCGGTATACAGAGGAATACCTGATGATGGATGACCCGACACATCACTCATGGTCACAATTCCTGGACCTCTTGAATGCCTCATTCAGAGATGACAACCGCATGAGCAAGGCATTGGCCAAGCTCAACAATCTCCGCCCCAACCCGAAGACCACTGTCGATTCATACATGGAGTGGTTCTTACAACTAGTATCCGAAGCAGGGATCAAGGAAGATCCCACCATCATTGCCTTCTACCAAAGAGGATTACCTGAGTACGTCAATGATGCTATCTGTATGATGACGGATATCCCCAGCACCATGGCCACCTTTCAACAAAAGGTAGCCATTATCATCAATAACCACTACTGCCGGGAAGCCCTGAAAAGAAGGCAACCCTTCCAACCGTTCATGTCCAAACAGAAGGACAGCGATGCCATGGACATCAATGGGGTAAAAGCAAGAGTCACCCTCAAACCCCTCACTGAAAAAGAATGACAACAGATGTGCGAAGAAAATCAATGCTTCACATGCAGAGAAAAGGGCCACATGGCCAAAGACTGCAAGAAACAAGTAAACTGCCCCACCAAGTGGAAGCCTTGATCTTCCAAGGTCAAGTCAACTGACCAACAAGACACCACATCAGAATCCAAACCTGAGAAGCCAAAGAAAAAGGAGTCCTCGCAAAAGGCTCAAAAATCAAAAGCAACCCCAGCATCAGATGCCGATGAAGAATTGGATGGCAGCGAACCACTGAGGTACTTGTCTGCCAAAGCCAAGAAAGTCATCACAAGGAAAGATCTCAGTGACTTTATGAAGATGCTCACCCAGGAGGAAAGGAAGGAATGGATGGAGGGTTATATAGAGGATTTTTAGATGGTCTGGTCCCAGCTACGTGGTTCCAGACTAAAGCTGTGTACCCCGAATGCGAAATCACTCATGCCTCTTCTGCTAATAGAAATGCATTCATATTACCAGTTGAGATTCATTCACAATGGGGAAAGCATAGCCACCACAAAGAAGCCCTCCTAGACAGTGGAGCAACAATTAACATAATCAGCTCAAAAATCGCTAAGGAACTTCACCTCCACCTCATCCTGCTCCAGAAACCCATCATGATCTGCAACATTGACGACACCAGAAATGTTAGTGGAAATGTCACCCACCATGTCCAGATCTCCATGAAAGTTGGCATACACAAGGAAGTTGTCAACTTCTTAGTAGCCAACATTAAACATGACAAAATCATTCTTGGATATCCTTGGATGAAGAAACATAATCCATTGATCAACTGGCTTGAACCATATCTGCAGTTCAAAGACTGCCCCCCTGTATGCCAACTTTCCCTTGATGATCAATGGGATCGTGCAATCCAACCTGCTGCCAACTTCAAAGCTGGAAAAAGAAGAAACCCATGCCAGGGATATGACCCCAAATCAAAACCCATCCAAGGAATCAATGACAAGGGAACCAAACACTCTCTTTGCCGATTCATTGCACACTCTCCACTCCCTGCTATTGACTTTGATGATGGAGATGAGCTATACCTAGCTGTCCCATCCAAAGAATCTTGCAGTGCCACCAAGTCCACGGAACTAGCGGCTGCTGAAAATATGAAAAAAGACAAGAAAACAGTTGAACAAATGGTACTGGCTCAGTACCTAGAATATCGCAAAGTCTTCGAGGAAGAAGCATCTCGATCCCTACCCAGTTTCACCAAGTGGGATCATCGCATTGAACTCAAGCCAGACACAGTACCAGAAAACAACTGTAAGGTGTACCCCGTGTCTCCCAGTGAACAAATGGCTTTGGATGAATTCCTCAAAGACATGCTTGATTGAGGATACATTTGACAATTGAAATCCCCCTTTCTTTTTCATCAAGAAGAAAGATGGCAAACTTCGACCCATCCAGGACTACTGTCAATTAAACAGCATGACAATCAAGAACCAGTATCCTCTCCCTCTTATCTCTGACATTGTCAACAAACTGAAGAAAGCTAAAATCTTCACTAAGTTCAATGTCCGTTGGGGATATAACAATATTTGTATCAAAGAAGGAGATGAATGGAAGGCCGCATTCAAAATGAATCGAGGGATGTTCGAACCTCTGGTGATGTTCTTTGGTCTTATGAATTCCCCTGCCATGTTTCAAGCCATGATGAATGACACTTTCAAAGACCTCATAGAAACAGGTTGTGTCTTCATCTACATGGACGACATTCTCATTGCTACGGAGTCCCTGGTAGAACATCATCGACTCGTCAAGCTGGTACTACAACATCTTCAGGATCACAATCTGTTCCTCAAACCAGAGAAATGTGAATTCAAAAAATCAGATGTCAAATATCTTGGAATGTGTCTCAGTCAAGGCATCGTTGCTATGGATCCAATAAAGCTCAAAGGACTTGCTGAATGGCCTATCCCTAAGAACCTCAAAGAAGTACGAGGTTTCCTAGGATTTGCCAACTTTTATCATCGTTTCATCTGGAATTTTGCCAAAATTGCTAAACCGCTCAATGAACTCACTCGCAAGGATAAAACCTGGGAGTGGGGACCCAGACAACAGCTATTGTTCAGGATGCTCAAGGATTGCTTCATGGAATCTCCCATCCTCATCCATGTGAGGCCGACGCCAAAAGTGAGGCCAACAACTGAAGGAATGAAGAAGAGTGTATTGGATTGAGTGAGAGTCTTTAGGATGTGATCTCACTGTAAGGCGGATATCCCAGATGATCAGAACTTAAGAGATACAGAGTACACTACTAGGTATATATAGTATAGTGTTTAGGGTAGGCGAGACCATGCTCTGCAGGGGTCGAGCCTTATCTACCAATAGCACTAAGACCTCATGGTCTGTGTGCTGGAACCCTATAGAATGTCATGGAATGATGAGTAAGTAGATGCACAGCATCAGTAATCTATGCGCAGCATATGTGTCATATCTAGAGAGTAAGCAGCCTGGCTTAGTAAGTAAAGAAAGGAAAAGATAATAATGATGAGACGAAGCTTTAGAGTTAAGCTGAGTCTCAATAAATGTCTGTAAGAGGAATGTGCTTATATAAGAATGCGTGTTGTGAATAATAGAGTAAAAGAGATAGAAAATAGACGGTCCTGACAATATCCCCTTCTTGAGGTGAGTCGTCTCGACGAACTCCTGTAGAACCAAAACCTTTACTGCCTCTAGCAGTATCTTCAAGAGAATCAACAGCAACAGCCGGATAAGATGCAATAGTTTCAAGGATGAATTGAGCGACGCGATCACCAATAGAAATATTGAAGTCATTTGAGGAATGATTGAAAAGAAGGACTTTGACAGGGCCTCTGTAATCAGAGTCAATGACACCAGCACCAACATCAATCATCTGTTTCAAGGCTAATCCGCTACGAGGAGCAATACGTCCGTAATGCCCAAGTGGAACTGCTACAGACAACTGAAGATCGACTAATGCATGATCTTTGGCAGAAATAACAACATCCACTGCACTGTACAGGTCTAAACCTGCTGCTTTTTCCGATCCCCTGGTGGGGAGAGTCACTTCTGGGGACAATAATTTGAATGGAAGGATAGGAGAAGTGGAGATACCATGAATAGCTTTGGGATGAAGAAGATGAAACTTCGCAACTAGAGATGGAACATCTTCTTTGATAATAGATGCGGGTTCCCAAGAATTGGCTTCTGTTGGGTAATCTTTCCACTTGATGAGATATTGAAGTTGTCTCCTATATTTCCTACTGTCTAAAATTTCCTTGACTTCATATTCTTCATGATCGCCTACAATGATGGGAGAGGGTGGAGTGGATGGTGTACGTTCTGGAATATCGTATTCTTTGTAAGGGCATAATTTGATGACATGGAATACTGGATGAATTTTCATAGTATTTGGGAGTTTCAACTTGTATGTGTTATTGGATAGAACATCCAATATTTCATACAGTCCTAGTCTTTTATGATCCAGTTTCTTCATGGGTCTTCCCGTATCCACATTGGTAGCTTCCAGCCACACTTTGTCTCCTTTTTTGTATATTGGCGTTTTTCCTCTATGTGCATCATAGTACTTCTTCATATCTTCAGCTGCTTTGTGAAGAGCCGCTTCAGCATCTTCTCGGATTCGTGTCAAGGCTGTGACAAATTTATCAACTGAATCAATGTTAGAAGTGTTCTTCAGCTCATGTCCCATACGTGGATTTTGTCCAAAGTTCATCATGAATGGAGAATATTTTGTAGATGAGTGGACTCTGTTGTTATAGGAAAATTCTGCCATAGGAAGCCAAGAAACCCAATTGGACTGATGATGATTGACAAAGATGCACAAATTTCTTGATTTATGTGTTCTGTCTGTCCATCTGTCTGAGGGTGATAAGCTGTGGAGGTTGCTGTTTGGATTCCAAGTAGTGTATTCAACTCCCACATTACTTTGGAAGCGAATTGTGGTCCTCGATCTGAAAGAACTTTTTCTGGCATTCCATGAAATTTCCAAATATGATCTCGCATGAGATGAGCGACTCCTTCTGCTGTTACTGTTTCTGTGGTAGGAATAGCGTGAATCATTTTTGAAAATCGGTCTACCACAACCAATATCAAATCATTCCCTTGTGATTCTGGAAGTTTGACAATGAGATCTGTAGAAATGATTTGCCATGGTCATGTTGGTATTTCATTTGGCGTCAATTCTCCTTGTGGTTTTGTTGGGAACGTTTTTGTCCTCTGGCAGATATCACAACTCTTCACATATTTCTCCACATATTCTGCTATATGCAGAAACCAAAAGTGTCTTCGTACCAACTCCAATGTCTTCCTGATTCCAGGGTGTCCTGCTATAGGAGTATCATGGCACATTTTGACCACTTCTGCTTGACAGTTCTTCAGCACATACACCTTTCCTTCTACCATCATTGTTCCATGTTCATCTTCATTGATATTTGCAAATATCGCTGTCTTCCTTTCATCTGCTTCTAAACTGTCCCATATTTTGTAATCTTCATCTTCTTTTTGTGACTTTATTATTTTCTGTAATAAATCTTCATCCATAGCAGCAATATAAATGTTTTTGTTGTTTTGAAAGAATTCTGGTTTTAATAAAATAACGTTTTCATTGTCGGATTCTACCCCCTTCTTATGATCCGAACATCTCGAGAGGAGGTCAGGCTTGGCACTTGCAGAACCAGAACGGTGAGAGAGTTGTAAATCGAAACATGAAAGGAATAGAGACCAGCATGCTTGTCATCTATTAAGTTTCTGTGCTGTCATAAAATATTCAAGATTCTTGTGATCTGTTAGAACTTGAACTGGAAATTTAGCGCCTTCCAAATAATGACGCCAGGAATCAAGAGCATGAATAATAGCTAACATCTCCTTGTCATAGATGTCATAATTACGTTCAGCAGGTGATAATCCTTTGCTAATAAAAGTGACAGGATGCCACTTATCATCATCACTTAATTGAGAAAGGACTGCACCAGTCACATATCCCAAGCTATCGGCTTCAACTAAATAAGGACGAGATTCTTCAGGGAATACCAAAACAGGATGAGAACAAATGGAAGATTTAAGCGTTTCAAACGCTTTGAACTCCTCAGGACCCCAGGTCCAGGGTTTGTCTTTCTGTAATAAACAATTCAAAGGTTTAGCAATATTAGCAAAATCGCGAATAAAACGTCTGTAAAAATTAGTAAAACCAAGAAAAGAGCGAACTTCCGTAACATTTGAAGGAACAGGCCAGTCAGCGATGCCTTGAACCTTGACAGGATCCATCATAATTTTATCGTACGCAATCTTGAGTCCTAAATAATCAATTTCTGTTTTCTCGAAGTCGCATTTCTCTGGTTTGAGGTATAGTTGATTATCCTTGAGTATTTGCAATACTTCCTTGACTATTTTCTGATGTTCTTCCAACGTCGCTGTAAAAATGAGAATATCGTCCATATAAACCACAACACATCCTTGAGCAATAAGTCCACAGAATAGATGATTCATCATCGTCTGGAACGTAGCTGGACTATTTGTAAGTCCAAAGAACATGACCAAAGGTTCAAAAAGGCCTTTATTGGTGATGAAAGCGGCCTTCCATTCGTCTCCTTCTTGAATACAAACATTGTTGTATCCCCATCGAATATCAAGCTTTGTGAAGTATTTTGCACCTTTAAGCTTATCAATCAATTCGGAAATGAGAGGGAGGGGATAACTATTCTTGATTGTCATGTCATTAAGACATCTATAATCTTGAATGGGTCGTAAGTCTCCAGACTTCTTTTTGATAAAGAAGAATGGTGATGCCATAGGAGATTTTGAAGGACAAATATGGCCACTCTTCAGATTTTCATCCAAGAATATTTCCAACTGTTTTTGTTCATCCAAAGAAAGATTGTATATCTTGCCTGCAAATGGTTTTGATCCTGGTTTCAATTCTATTGCGTGATCCCAAGGTCTGCAAGGTGGAAGCGCATCGAAAGATTCTTTTTCAAAAACCTTTTTGAATTGATGATACGCTTTTGGAACAATATCTTCAAACGTTTTTTTGATTTTCTTCTTTTCTGCTTCTATTGCCAAATCTTGAGAAATATTGTTGATGGCTGCTTCTTCTTCTCTTGATCCCATCATAACCATCAAAATTCATTCTTCCTTTTCCTCTTTCATCTGTCTTTGCTTTTCCTTCATCTTCTGTCTCCATACCAATGCATCAGCTTTGACTCGGTATTCACATCTCTTTGGACAACGATTGAAAGTGAATTCTCCTGTTATCCAATCGATAGAGGGATTATGATGTTTTAACCAAGATTCTCCAACAATCAATGTGTTCTTCCCCAAATTGCTAACCATAAATGTAGCTCGTTCTGTATGGTCTTGGACTTTAAGGATAAAGTCTACCTTTTCCGTGATTGATCCTCCACAGTTTAACGATCCATCAACATTGTAAATGGGTATTGCTTTATCAAGTTGCATAGTATTGATCCCATTTTTGTGGATAAATTCTTTGTCCACATAAAGACTAGTTGCTCCAGAATCTAGTAAAGCGTCAACAGTGAGAGATTCTTGTGTGTCAATGGTTTTGATAACTAGTTTGAATTCTGGGAATTTGTCATTGTCGATGTTTCGCATATATTCCTTTTTAGGCTTAGGAATAATCTCTGACACTTTCTTTGGCTCTGCATGTTTTGAAATGACTTCTGGCTGTAATTCACATAACGTAGAAGTAGGAGATATCGAATTGGCATGGTCTACAGCGCTATCATCCGGAACAATGCAAGAAAACCTATTATATGTTGGCAAGCTTGTGTCCAGCTTCCGACCAATCAAAAACCCTTGGCATTCTCTGTGAAAGATATTCCACATGCCTTCATCTCCTCACACATCATTGTGCAGAATTCATCCTGTCCCATTTGTCTGACCTCTTCTGCTCCTCTAGTTCTTTGTTGAGGTCTCTGTTGTTGTTGTCTCTGTGGTTCCTGGCATTGGCTTCGATAATGGCCTTGTTTTCCACAGTTGTAACATATTAAGGGTCTTGGACCTCTTTGCTTGTTCCTGTCTACATCCATTGGCTCACCCTGTGGCAGAGTATTTGATGTACCTTGCACTGATGTGGGTGGCAGTGGACAAGGAGCATAGGATTGTCTTGGTCCATAGCTCTGATAGGAAGTTTGGCATGGTGGTCCTCCTTGTCGGTATCCTGTTATCATCTGGAAGTGGCGCATCTCTCTATATGCAAACTCCCTGTCCCTTGCACGACTGATCCATTCTTTCAAGGTTTTCGGCACAGGTGAAACTTGATAGCAGGAAGTCAACAGTTGCTGACTAATTCCTTGCTTGTACAAATTGATAAGTGCCTTTTCATCATACCCTGAATCTTCAGCTAAAGCTGAAACTCTGTTGTGAAGTCTTCAATAAGTTTGGCCCCTTGTCAAAGGTGTGCCAACTTCTGCTGTGCAGTTTGTTCTTTATGCTGGTCTCCAAACACTTCTTCCAGCATAGTCATGAGATCATCATGATCTTCAAATCCTCTTGGATGCATTAGCAGATACATTCTGTCTTTCTCGATTTTGTCCACTATCATTCTTTTCCATTCTTCAGCGTAACCACCTTTGAGGTAAGACAACGTCACCGTTATCTTGTCTTCTTCCTCATAATCTGGATGCGCTCTGTAGAATAGAAAGAGCTGATCTTTGAAGGCCTGGAACTTGGCCTTTGTTCCATTGAATGGCGTTGGTTCTGCTGCTTTGACTTTTGGCAGCCTAACCTTGATCTCTGTTTCTTTCTTCTCTTTGGTTTTTGTTTCGGAAGTTCCTTCTCCCTTTAGTTTTCCCTGCTGTTCTTCGAGTTTTAGTATGTATTCTTGTTGCGCGATCATCTGCGCCTTCTGTTCATCTAATTGAGCTTTGATCGCCTGCATCATGCTCATCATCTCCTGCATACCCTGAGCAGACATTTCTTCTGGGACTGTGGTGGTGGAAAAATGAGATAGGAGATATGGAGCAGTGATGGGAGGGATGTCTGAGATGTTCTCAGGTATCAAGACATCCTCTTCTTCTGACGTTCTGATAGGTGAGGGTGATTGTTGTCGCTTCCTCCTCAGGACTCTGTATGGAGCGGACATGTTGATAAGAGATGAAAAGGAGAGATGTTATTACTTCGATTAGACCCTCCAGCTTTTTACCCTAATACAGGTATGCTTCCGATTCTGGTCCATATGATTCGAAACAAACTACAGGATCAATAGTAAACGTGTACTGTGGATGTACACGTAAAGCTTTTATGATCACTGGGGCACAGTCTGATTCTTCTTTGAACTGATCATATATTTGTTGACTCACTGCCTTTGAGTAATGTCTTCTTCGGCTTCTTGGGGCAGTTATCCACTCTTCTGTTTGAGGGTCAATGCACAGATGCCATGGAAATCTTTTGACGTGAGTGTGTGGTTGTCTGGATCGCTCAAGCACTATAGAGTAGTGCCAAGCGATGAGTCTTTGAAGTAGATGTCGGTATTGTTTGTTTGGGTACTTGCGAGGTTGAAGTTCCTCGAAGTAAGGGTCTGTGGCGTAATTGAGATGGAGTTGTTGATGGTCCCACTTTGCCTTGTGGCAAGTGTAGTAAGACCGGTTGATGGTGGAGGTTCGTCCCACTAGAAAGGTATGAGATGAAGGTTTAAGGTTATGCGGAGTTTTGAATGCATTACTGTTTAAGGCAACAGCACTCGAAGTGTTTGAGACAGAGTTTGAATGTTTTTGCTACAGCAGTATATTGATGCTGTAGAGAGGGAGGTGATAGGGGAGAGACGGGAGGATGATGATGTAGAATGAGATAGAGAGGAGTGAGGAGTTCTGATCAATTGTGAGGCCGACACCAAAAGTGAGGCCAACAACTGAAGGAATGAAGAAGAGTGTATTGGATTGAGTGAGAGTCTTTAGGATGTGATCTCGC
>QLPM01004964.1:0-14384 GCA_003314695.1 Albatrellus sp. MG142
GAACCCTTACAGATGTCTTGTCAAGACAAAAGGATATGACACTGAGATTGACAGGTACAAGAATAATGAACAGGTAATCCAATAGGTACCAGACGGGTAACCAACAGGAGAACAAGCTTAGGTCTCTAAGACGAAGAGGACCTAGCTTAAGTAGGTACAGGTATGTGAGAACAAGATGCCATAGTTGGAAGAGTGTTAAGGATAATGGTGTAAGGCTGTTGACAAGGGTAAAGAATGAAACAGGGTAAGATGTGGGATCTAGGAAGATCTGGAGTACATGTGGATTGTCCAGGTGAATGTGAAACAAGGTAGAACATAGGTAATGAATGAATGACAGTATAGAAGGTGTTGGTGAACACATGAAGATGAAACAGAGAAGCAATACAGGTACACCCGGTATACTGGGGTAGAGGCATGAGATATGTGAGGTGTGATGGTGTAAGATAACAAGAGTAAACAAGGAAATATAAGAGTAAACAGTGAGGAATAAGAGTACGCACAAAGCGAAGGTTCAAGTAACGGAAAGTCCTGGGTGGTGGGTCACATGGTGGTTGAGTTGCTAAAACAAAACAAAAGAAAAATACTGGTGGTGTGCATGAGTGACGTTAGGTTCGTAACATCCTCCATGACTCTCTTTCCCTGAATGCTTTGAACGTTGGAAAGTCAGTCTGAACTCGACGCCGCCATTGAGATGTTGTGAGCGGAGTCCGGTTCCGGAAACCTGTACAGTTCGTCGATCCCATTCAAGTCGTCGTTGCTAAGATCAAGTTTGTGCTGGAGAGTCACCCTCAACTCACGGAGCTGCCGCCGCGCTATGTCGGCAAAGGTGTCTGAAGTAGGATATCGAGGGGACCTCAAGGCCGGAATATGCAGCGCCTCCACAGTGCGGAGGGCAATACGGCAGTGGTCGGTACCTTGGACATGACGGCCTATGAAAGCCATAATGTCATCGCTGACGGCGGCCTTATGTTTTAGCTGATCAGCTACTTCGCCCAACATGGTCAAGGAGGGACGAGATAAGTCGAGCTCTGGGTACTTCTCATTCACTTTGAGAAGGAGGACGTATAACACAGAGGACCGTTCTATGACGGTGGGAAAAGACACAGCGGTGATATACTTGTGGACAAGGTCGAATGTTTGGCCATATCGTTCTGGTGAAGTCGCGGGCAGTGTTTGAGAGAGGAATTTCCAGAGTGACGGATGCCATGAGACAGGAGGGACACGATCATTCTTCTCGACGTCGGATACTAGGCTGGCCAATACTTCCGATGCAATTTTGTCTTCGGAGGCGTAGGCAACGGCTGCCTTCGAATCAGAGAGAGCCGTCAAGGTCCTCAGGAAAGGTACCTCGAACGGTAAGGTCGTGAGACTGCTCATAGCTCTGAGAATATCGGGGAAAACTGTAATTGCTTCTTGCATATATGCCGTAGAACTCGATCTAATGTAGGGGATCTGTAGATCGGGTGATTCTTCGACCGGGAAAAGACCAATACTTAGCCATGCTAGGCCAAGACATATAGTGAGTTCCGGGTCAGACGCGCTGTCAGACCAGCGCTTTGTTGCATGCCCGAATAGTGGAGGAATGTTTCTGACAATATTTCCAAACAGCTGTTGGCAGGTAGGATCGTTGGTGAGAACCTGTTTCCAACAACCATCAGATTTCTCTTCGAGCACTACGGACATGATTGCCCACAGCGCTTCGGTGTCCACGCCTAAGACGCCAGTTATATCCGATATGGGGCGCCAAGGCTCATACCACAGCTTCGAGTAAAAATGAGAGAGGAGTCGCTCTGAATTTTTGGTACTCCCCGATAGTGGCTCACTAGGCTGCGATGGGCAGGAGAGAAAAGCAGCTAGGCGTCCCATGGAGGCTAAAATCTCGTCCGCGTCCAGAGATTGCAATGTCCACTGCACGGCGCGTATTTCACGATCATATTGACCTATAATGTCAGCGTTGGTGGCGCTTTCTCTACGAGTCTGTGATGCGGGGAAGAAAGGTTGGGTGATTTGAACGGGTGGAATGTGTCTGGTGATTGAAGGTGGAATGTATCTGCTGATTAACTGCAGGATCTTTCTGCTGGTTGATATGCCGGTTGAAGGTGGGATATATCTACTGAGCGATGGCGGAATATATCTCCTGATTGACGTGTTTCCTTGATTCGCAAAGAGAGTTGAGAGTGGCGTCGAGACCGGGAGATCTAGGCGGAAGAACGGCAGCAGGGTGTAGCGAAGATAGTAGAGGGAATTAAACCCGGCCAGTATGGCTGTTACGATAGCAACAGCAAGGTTGATCTGCACCAAAAAAACCACCAATCCAACGAAGAAGAGGAACAGTGATATGTGGAGGTCGCTCAGGACATCTTCGACTACGTCCCTCATCTCCCACTCTTGAAGATACACGAACGCATCCTGGCACGGCCCGTGTCTGTTCTCGGCCTGGTGACTGCATCTCTATAATCATCTGCCCACTTCTTGACCAAAAGACCCATGAGCGCACAGTGCAGGGCGGACAGGAGGCTCATAGAGCATAGTACATTGACTAGAATGAGTGACGCCGAAGGACGGAACTTCGGTTGTTGTGTGGACAAATCAAAGGCAGAGATCGATGTCCCGTTCTCTGCAGCAGCCAGCTGTTGGGATATGTGGATGAGGACGAAATTGGTCGTAGCGCTTGGGTCCGCTTGAAGATACATGTACGCATCGATTAGAAAAGTAGCCAAGACTGCGGAGAATAGACCCGCATGTCAAATTAGGTGTCGATTATCACTTATGAAGACGATCGTGAAAAGGTAAACGTACAAACACAAGGACACCATCCATGTCATCTTTCCACCCACCAAGCATGATGTTATCTTGAACGTCAGCTTTCTTGGTATAGAAAGACAGTATTGGAACGTCACTATGGTTATCTATGACAGATTGTCCACGATATCATCACGATCATGAAGAGCGTCAATTCGTCACTGTATGAACAAGTATATATATTGCACCTTTCGTCTGCCCAACAGCGTGTCATTGCGCTTCTCCACTCTGGTCATTTCGTTCAATGGGTTTTAGGATGAAAGCTCTCGGACTGAACTTCGGCGCCAGCGGCGAGCGTCATTCAGACTGTGGTCCATGCGTGAGATGAAGCGCTTGATATCAGGTCATGGGGCTGCGGACGCGAAATTTAATCTTCCATGATAGAAGAGACCGAAGGAATAGGTTACCGCAGCGAACTACGGAGGTTCTGATTTGTAAGATTCACTGGCGGTGTGCGGACAGAGGTAATAGACTCTGCCCGCAGTTAGTTCATGATCCATTTCGTGTGGACAATGTGTAAACTTCGACAACCTGGACTTGTTACTGACAACGATTCATGTCTGTCATTCTGGAGTGCTAACCTGACTACCCAGCTGCAAGTGCAGCATTAACAAAGACCAGACAACAACGAAATCCCACTAAGCTCGTCGCTGGCTTCCGTCTCACGTGAATCATCGTCTGCATCCAACTCTAGACTGGAATCTTCCTGTAGAGGTGCGCGTCCGCGCCACCGCTGAAGACGAGTACGTAACAGTCTTTCAATGTCATCAATAGAGCTGCATTGGGTCAAGATGGTACGAAAGTTAGAGAACCAAGGGCGTCGGCCACTGCTCACGTGGGCACACATCCCAGCGTGGAACGTGAAGGTTAGTGGCGGATGAGTTATGCAGCTGATGGCACTGACTGACCACTGAAAATCAACAAAGTGGCGTATATGGGTCTGTATGGTTTGTAAGGTTGCGGTGTCTGGGTATTGCCGACAAAATTCGATGTATTCGAGAGATATTCGAACAGGATCTGGTAGTTTGTTCGAAAATAAACTAGATAATGCAGGTGGACACGTCAATGAGACGCTGCCTTGACATCCTGGGAACGACAGGGCATACCACGGATTTCCGAGCAGAGTTTCTCCAACCATAATCCCCTTCGCACGTGTGAAAGTGCGATTGACCTCGACGTCCTCCCATGTCTGTACGTTTCCATTACTCACAATCGGTATCCGGATTCCCGCGTCTTCCGCCGTCAGTCGCTGTACTTCGAGGAGGTCTGCCGCACCCTGCCTGCGACGCCGTGCGGACACTGTGCGAGCGTGCAGCGTGATCCAAGACACCCCAGCCGCTTCTAAGCGTCGTGCAAGCGTAAGAGTCTGCGAAGCTGGTTGGCAGAGTCGTAATTTTGTGGAAACTGGTACATGGAGAGAGTGCGAGAGGCTCGACGCTGTACACACGACATCAGCGAACAACTCGATGGAAAAATGGCCAGACTCACCAATGTTCTCGACAAGTGGCCAGTCCCTTTGTCCAAGCAGATATGCGCCGTAGTGTGCTTCTCGGGCCGCTTCTTGCGGACATCCCAAATTTAAATCTGCGGGACTTTGTTATATGGATCAAATGTCATGGATAAACAACTTCGTTCTGCAGCGCGTAAATTCACCTATGCCGTCACAGAGACCGACAAACCTGCGAGAAGCCTGAAGGAGTATATCGGGATCGTTTCCAGCAAGCTGGACGACAACAGGGCGATCGACATCGATGCCGAGACAACGCTGATGGAACTCGACGTAATCCTGGTCCGCAAGGATGCGAGAAGGGAGGAGCATCTGGGTGTACACGAGGGTTGCACCATACTTGCGAACGAGGAGGCGAAAAGGGAGATCGCTCTGATTGACCATAGGCGCAGCAATCAGGGAGAGATTGATGTTGGGAACATGGTTTGCCATGTTGGATGGCGGCGTCGACCTGAGCGCTATCATCTAAGAAGCGCCACCGTGACTCACGGTGGTAATGGCAACGGCGTCGGGGTGGATGACGTCTTGATCAAGTATATCGTGGTCCGAAACATAGCGATGACAAATGCTGATAAGCAGCTTAAAAAGGCAGGAATCATGTGGAACTGGGCATCGGGGCCGTCTGAATCTTGACGCGCCCCCGACCGACTCACGTTCCTCGCGTCTCGTTTGACTCAGCGGCGCTAATTCCCTGTGTGAATTCGTGTGGTTATAAGGTCACAGCCTGCTCCTGCCTTTTGCTTTCACCCATATCCCCAATTAATCAGGAGCATAGGCTGCCATGCCGCCCTTCCAGCTGCCCGTCGCAATTGTGCTAGCTGCCAGCGACCTCGTCAGCCTTGTTATCTTCCGGCTGATGCGTTCCACAGAGGGAAAAATTCGGCTCCCCGTCGTCTCCGACGATTCGGACGAATTATTCTCCTTAAGGGATCCGTTTGATGTCACCAAGCCAGAGGATGTCTTTGATGGCGAACCCATCGATGAAGCCGAGTTCTGGGCGCGAGTTCGTTCAACTTCAGCTCAAACCTGTTAGAGACCCCTGCTCACATCAGAGACTATAGAATCGTTTCCAGAAACTCGTCGTTGCTCTCTTATTAGCCGTCGTACTGGTCATACAGACAACTTGTCTGGGATGGTCCATTGCACTCAACGAAAACACAGACATCGCAGTATATTCCATTCACGTTGCCTTTGCAGCCTACCTCATCATCCTGGCTGTCCGTGCTGTGAATAAGGAGAATGTCTCACTCAACATGATCTATCTGGTCCATCTGTCGGCCCTCACGTCTCTGGCTTTTGTAGCCATGGGTGTCACAGCCATACTCCCTTTGTCTGACGCGTCTGCCTCAACCGAAAACAACGTCCCGATTATCAGATATCTCTGGTATGTTATACTGGCGCTATACGCTGTGTCATCCCTGGTTGCCCTCTGGATCCCCACTGGGCCAGCTTTGCATTACCCTGTGGCCCAAATTTACTCTGAGAAAATTGTGGCGAACATCACCAACCAAGCTTACGACAACGTGTGCGGCGTCACAGGTAGTCTACCCTCTACGTGCGATAGTATCACTCTCATGGTTTTGGATACAGGTGCATCGGTATGGGGCAAGCTACTCTTCTCGTACACCACAAAGGTCGTTATGCTGGGAAATACAGCGGAGAGTCTCGAGATTGGCGATTTACCTATCGTCCCTGGCAACATGCGGGCCGCGGCCATTTTCGCTGCTATGCGACATACAATTCGCACCGTAAAACTACGTATCTGGCGGTGGAGCCCTACGCCTGGTTCTGGCTGGGAGCTATCATATCGCCTTGTTCGTGTCAACATTAAACCTTTCATCACACAAATGTCACTCGCTGCTCTCTGCGCCATCATCTTCTATACACCTCCCTTTTTCTTGCAGCACCTTGTCGCGTACCTCGAAACGGACCCAGAAAGAAACGAGAGGCATCGAGGATGGTTCTACTGCTTTGGCTTGTTCTTCTCTAACGTAGTTATTCACGTTGGTGCGTTTCTGGTCCATGAGTAACGTTCGCTAATGTCTGAGACCGTGTCTCCTTGTTGTAGTAAGCGGCCAGTTGTGGTCAATATCAACTACAACGGTTCAAGTTCGCCTGCGAGTGGAACTCAATAGTATACTTTTCCAGAAGACTCTTGTTCGTAAGGACGTTGCTTCATCCGCCCCTACCAATGAGGATGCGAAAGCGAAAGGCGTAGCAAATAAGGATGACGCTGCTTCCGAGAAGAAGGATGAGGAAGAAGACTTCTCGAGCAAAGCACAAATTATGACCCTTATGACTACCGACGTCGACCGTGTCAGCGAGTTTGCGTGGCATCTCTTCACTCTCGTCGGTATGTTTGTCCATTTCCTTATCTCTGAGTGTACTGACCGCATGTATACAGATTCACCTATTGAAATTGTTATTGGAACGATCTTCTTGTATAAGCTGATCGGCGTATCTTGCTTCTTTGGCTTAGGTGTGACCTGCTTGTTCTTACCACTTAATCACTTCGCGGGAAAGGTCGTCGTTGGAGCCCAAAGTAATCTTATGAAAGCTCGTGATGAACGTGTCGCTTTGATGAACGAGGTATGAAGTGTCCTAGTCGCCACTAAAATCTTGTTTTTATAAGACTGCCTATGTTTAGATTCTTGGTGCTATCCGTATGCTCAAAGTACGTACCACGACAACTAACAAACACCAACTCACCTTGATAATCGTTTGCTTCAGTTCATGGCTTGGGAGCGTAGTTTCGAGAAGCGAGTACTTCAGATTCGGGAGAAGGAACTGAAATACCAGAAGCTCAATTACACCATTGAG
Source organism: Albatrellus sp. MG142 (assembly GCA_003314695.1). NCBI lineage: Eukaryota > Fungi > Basidiomycota > Agaricomycetes > Russulales > Albatrellaceae > Albatrellus > Albatrellus sp. MG142. Next base: position 7,130 of record QLPM01004964.1, read on the forward strand.
GTATGAAATATCCTCCCTGTCATGAGCGTCGATAGGCTAATTCCCTGTGGGTTTCAATTTAAGACTCTTTGGAATGCTATTTGGTGCGTTCGCCATGATTACTGAGATATCTGAGGTTCCTTTGACATTGTTTTTCTTCAGGAATGCTTCACCGATTGTTGTTACTCTTGTCGCGTTCTTCCACTTCACTGTCATACGGAATCAAACATTATCCCCCTCAATTGCTTTCACATCGGTATGCTATTTTCATTTTCATGTTTCCATTTTAAGATATCTGACTATCCGTATTACAGATTGCAAGTAAGTGCTCATTGTGGTTAGACATTTCTTTTAATCATCCTGTCCTGCCCCAGTCTTCTCGGAGATGAAATTTGCTCTGAACGCTTTGCCAGAAACCCTTATCAACATGCTTCAAGTATGCTGTTTGCCCATCTAGTGCATATTGATCATGTATGCTGACAGCTTCCATAGAGCCTTGTCTCTCTCCGTCGCATTGAAAAGTATCTCTATGGTGTCGAAGTGGCTCCTGTCCCGCCGCTGGGCAGTGAGTTGCCTCCCATTGCCTTTCAAGGCGCGACCGTCACTTGGCCACAGGATCGTACCCGTGGGACAAGCTCAGCTCCGTCTGCCGCGGCTACACCAAAGAACAAATTCGTCCTTGTTGATTTGAATATACAGTTCCCCAAAGGCGAACTGTCTCTTGTGTGTGGAAAACTTGGTAGTGGAAAGACATTGCTGCTGCTCGGTGTGTCTTCTATATTCTGAGCTCTTCTCCTTATCTTATCTTGGTTCAGCTTTGTTGGGAGAAGCAGACATGTTGACTGGTCAGGTCCTTTGTCCGAGGACGCCTCCTGACGCGATTGCATCGTTCGCGGTTGCTACTCCTCCCCCCGAAGATGAATGGATCGTCGAGGGTGTTTGTGCGTATGTGCCCCAGGTCAGTTTGATTAATTCTCTCGTAGGCTTCACGTTGACGCCGAACAGTCTGCGTGGCTCCGTAATGCATCTATCAAAGGTAGGCACAGTAAACGGCACATACAGCTCTACGCATTCTCAACGTGTTGATAGATAACATCTTGTTCAATCTGCCATATGATGAAATGCGCTACAAGAAGACGCTCGAGGTGGTTCCACTATCCTTATGCTTCAATCGTAGTCATTGTTGACCATCGTCTGGAAAAGGTCTGTGCCCTAGTAAACGATCTACAGATTCTTGAGGATGGAGATGAGTCCGAAATCGGTGAACGTGGAGTAAGGACTTGCAAATCGCTGTGTGCTCTGTCTCTTAATTATATGTGCCTTAGGTCAACCTCTCCGGTGGTCAGAAGGCACGAGGTATGCCTTACCTCCTCTGTTCGAGCTCACGATTGTTTACTGATCTTATACAGTGTCTTTGGCCCGCGCAGTTTATTCCCGAGCGTCAGTTCTCTTCTTGGACGATGTCCTGTCTGCTGGTGAGTCTATAGTATGTTAACGGCGTGTAGAACATACTAATATCCCTGGCAGTGGACGCGCACACCGCGCATCACCTCTATTTCAAGTGTCTGAAGGGAGATCTCATGCGTGGACGTACTATTATCCTCGTTTCTCATCACGTTCAGCTTTGCACTCCTGGTGCTAGCTACGTGGTCGCGTTAGACAATGGTCGCGTGCTATTTGAGGGGCCCAGGGATAACTTCTTATCCTCAGGAGTCATGGATGGTTTGGTACAGTCCAGCGTCGATGGAGTAGCAGGCAGAGATGAGCCTATCCCTGCGCTTACGATTGAAGAGAAACTACCTGTTGTTATTGTTACACAGTCGGAGCTCGCCGCGCCTGTGGATAGCCCTGAGCCCTCGTCAGAGACGAGTTCTACTGCCCCTACGTCGGCTGGTCAAGATCCTAAGGCAGAGAAGAAGAAAAGCCCTCGCAAACTTGTCGAAGAAGAGAAGCGTGCCGTCGGTAGGATCAGCAAAGACGTTTGGTCAACATACATCAAGGCATGCGGTGGTCCCTGGTACTGGGTCATCTTCTGCATTTCGCTCGTTGCGGCGGCTCTGAGTCCTGTTGCTGAAAATGGTTGGTTGTCGTAAGTTTTTTCTTCATACTTTATCACTCTCAAAGTTGCACAATATATCCACCGTGCAGGATCTGGTCAGGTGCTGCAGAAGGTGGACGTGAACCCCGTCCACCGATGTTCTACATCACTGCATATGCAATTGTGAGTTTTCCGGTACCAGACAGCATGATGGAATCTCTGACGTGATATTTGAAGATCACGGCTATAGGTCAGTCGATAGGAGTTTTACAAAGATTGCATTCTCATTTTCCGTAGGACTTGTACTCACGACGGTTCGGTGGTACATCCTGTGTGAGTGTTCTCTCGCGCAGATCTGTCATACTGATGTTGACACTTATTTTAAGACTCTGGGTCAATCCATGCATCGACTGTCCTGTATAAGAGTAAGTGTCGACTTGGCGTAAAAACTACTACGCTAGGCTGATACGAGTGTATTCCTAGGACTACTTGAAACTGTTTTGTTCGCAAATATTCGTTTCCACGACACGGTTTCCCGAGGGCGTCTTCTTAACAGGTTTGGCAAAGACTTTGAGGGTGTGTAATCACTGTTACAGTGCTATGTGATTGTCAATTCTTCTTACGTTTTCATAGGCATCGATAGCAGCCTTTCGGACAACTTCGGGCGCAGCATTGTCTATGGTCTCTCCGCTTTCACCACACTTGTCACTATCAGTGTTGTCGGTGGACTGCCTTTCCTCATTTGCACCATAATCATAGGATCGCTGTACTACAATGGTAAGTCAACCATCCCTTTTGGAAGGCCGTTCACTCAACTGAATCGTATTTTCTAGTCGCTCAGGTAGGTTAAACGCCCATTTCAGATGCAATCGGCCACTAATCGCCACAAAGGTCTACGGTCAAACTTCGCGGGACATGCGGAGACTCGGTGCGCGCAACCTTCATTTATCTGATCGGCACCTATAAACGCCTGATTCACGTTCCAGATTCTGTCACCCGATCACCTTTATACTCAATCTATGGTGAGACGATCGCAGGAGTGACAATTCTCCGTGCGTTCGGTGCGTCGTCGAAATTCCTCCGGGATATGCTCCGATGCGTTGACACGGTACATGCATTCTGCTGTTCATTTTCCGATACATCTCTGATCTCTCATACTAGAATACCAACCCCTATTACTGGATGTGGGGAGGTGAGTTAGCATGTGTCATTCATCCCAGACGACCGGATATCTGAAAGTGCTCGATAGCAAACCGATGGCTTTCTATTCGCTTCAATTTACTCTCCAGCGTTATCGTTGGGTTGACAGGCTTGGCGGCTATTCTCACACCGAGGATAGAAGCTGCCTTGGCCGGGTTCGCTCTTGCCTTTGCTTCCACGGTGACTATGGACGTGAGTACAGTCGGTTCATCTTTTTGAAAACGTATTTCTCACCCCATGCTATCTAGATATTGTTCCTGGTAGGTCTCACTTGCGCCTTGAAAATCAATGTCGTGTCTAATATGCTGTATTGCTATAGGTTCGGAGATTCGTCAGCCTCGAACAGTCTATGGTACGTCACTCGTCTGGTGCCTTAGCCGTCGCTGACGGCATGGCTGCCATGTGGTCAGGTGGCTCTCGAGCGCGTGAAGGAATATTCGGAACTTCAGCGAGAACCACCAGAATTCATTGAACCTCGCCCCCCTGCTTCATGGCCGTCAAAGGGAGAGGTTGAATGCGAGGATTTGGTTATCCGATACGCGGTATGTGCTCACTACTATCGGCATGTTGCCTTGATCCTCTTAACTGGTCTTATCGCAGCCGGAACTTCCTAACGTGTTGCACAAGCTTAACTTTTCCATCAAACCGGGAGAGAAGGTCTCGATTTCACGGTGTATCCGGGACTGCATTTGACCATTCAATGCCTTGTTGTGTAGGTCGGCATCCTGGGCCGGACGGGTTCCGGAAAAAGTACCCTCGCCCTTTCATTCTTCCGATTTGTAGAAGCAACGGAAGGATGCATACGAGTCGATGGCATCGATATCTCGAAGGTCGGGATGACTGACCTTCGAAGTAAATTGACGATCATCCCGCGTGCGTGCGATCACATCTGATGATGAATTGCGGCTGAATCGAACCGTAGAAGATCCGACGATTTTGAGCGGAACGGTGCGCTCGACTTTGGACGTGTTTAATGAGTATGAGGATGCCGAAATTGTGAGGGACCTTTTTTCACTGATGCTGATGGTGATAGTTCTGACTGTATCCGCAGTTTGAGGCGCTCCGCCGTGTACACTTGATCCCATCTGAGACTGATGGTGAGGATGCGGCGGAGGCAATCAATGCCAACGTATTCCGCAATCTGGAGTCGCCTGTCTCAGAAGGTGGAGAGAATTTCTCCACAGGGTATGTTCCTTATCGCACCTCTGTTTGCAAATTAGCTCAGTTGCACTGTAGAGAAAAACAATTGCTTTGTATGGCTCGGGCGATATTAAAGCGATCAAAGGTATTGGTCATGGACGAGGTGAGTGCTACAGATGCCATAAATTTCGATAGTTTCACCCTGACATCGCTTTCAGGCCACTGCGAGGTGAGTGCACATCATGCGCGATGACTCTCGAACCTTTCAATTACGTGTTGTTCAGCGTCGATTACGCAACGGATGAATTAATCAGCAAGACCATTCGGCAGTGAGTATTTGGAGATTGCCGCAAGGAGCTCTTCATGTGAACTATTTTGACAGTGAATTTGCGGAGAGCACCATTCTGACCATCGCCCACCGCCTCCGCACGGTGATCGATTACAATCGAGTGAGTCGGCCTATCCGATAACCATGCTATATCACATTCATGTCTGCAGGTTATGCTGTTGGACGAGGGCCGCATTGTCGAGTTCGACACCCCGGGCAAGCTGCTCTCGGACTCGTCATCAAAATTCTACAACCTGTGCAAGGCTACCGGCAAAAACGAGTTTGCCGTATTGAAAAAGATGGCGGGTGCCAAGTAAAGACGAAAACGGCAGATATTTTGGAACTAGATACCTTGTTGAATATATTCGGATCATGTATTAGATGCCATTCCCTTTTTCTGAGGTATGCAATGATGCGAGCTCAGAAAAACGATCGCGGGCCGCGGTTAAGTCGCCATAGCGTTGGCTCACGGCCGGCTTCAGCCGACGTTATAGGCGCCTCAGTGTCATGAGGTCTCAGGTAGCCTGAGCGCTAATATCATAGTTTATGGAGTTCATGCTGCGTTTAGTGCCTGCAGGCGATTGCAATGGACGGTCGTGCAATCGTAATTATAGGACGAACGGGCTTCCGCTGTGCAGCTACGACAAGCTACACATGTGCACTAGCGGTGACGTCCGCTTTCGTCCGCTGTGTTGAGCGCACGGGGGGTGGGGGAAGCAGGCGACCACGGCGTGATGGTTTGATGAATTAAAGAGCAGCTGTGCTGGCCGTCTTGATCCCATTGACATCGTCAGCAGCACCCATCGCCATACAGCCGACGACTGAAAGGCTCCAGGAAAAGGCCCGATTTCCGAAGCTAGAAGTGGATCAGAATTTACCATGTTGCCAGTTCCCACTAAGCCCCCGTTCGGGCCGGTATTCAAGAGCTACACGCGCGGCATCGAAGTGCTTAGTCGGTCGTCGTTCACATGGAAAAGACGCTACGGTGTGTTCTGGCATCAGCACCACGATCTAGGCCAATTTAACTACCATCAGGAGGGCAGAGTTGAGAAGAGCTCTGTGGGATGGATAAGCTTCTTGCCCCATCGACTACAATGGTTTGCATGCGCAGTGGTACATAGAATTTAATGGCCCCCAATGGGGCTTTCATGTCGCTCTCTCTATCGACCCATCCAGCCCTAGTTGAATATGGAGAACGCATGTTAGGATTCTGAGTACTGGGCCAGACGGGTGATAGAAATGACGACGGGAGTAAGTTTAGCCTGACTTACCCCATCGACGACTAATAATTCGCCACAAACGTACTGGCTTGCTTTGCTAGCGAGAAAGACGACAGGGCCTGCAAAGTCTTTTGGATCGCCCCAGCGTCCGGCAGGGATGCGTTCTGATATTTGGCGGCAACGGGCCGGGTCCGCCAATAACTTCTCGTTCCTAGGGATCGAGGGACGGTTAGCAATCATATGGTAACGGCAACGCAGGAATGGGCGGATTTCCAGAAGGGATCAGGAGGTACTCCGTAGAGGTACATAGATAAGATACGGAGATGAGCGGGCCGGGGATAGCCGCGGAGTACGAAGTGTGATTTGACAGAGTTGAAGTGCATTTTATGGTTACGAGTTGGACTTGCGCTTCGCAAAAACGAAGACAGAAAGAAAAAAGAACCCATAAGGGAGTGCACATACATATCTGTCGCGATGTAGCCAGGACAGATGCCGTTAACTTGCACATTGTGTTGGCTCCATTCGTTGCTCAGTGCTTTGGTAAGCTGCGCCAAAGCACCTTTGGCCGCGGCGTAGGCGGGCACGGTAAGACCGCCTTGGAAGGATAAGAGGGAGCAGAAGTTGATGATCTTGCCGCGTCTGAGAGGCACCATGTGGCGACCAGCGGCTTGCGAAAGTAGCCATACTGACTTGAGGTTGACATTGAGGACCTGGACCCAGAGGCAGACGTCGCGTAAGACGGAAGGAACGAGATAGGACGGGAAGTGCAAGTCAGAGGGAGCGCCGGCGAGATAATAATATCGGGTTGCGTGTACGGGAATGAAAGACGTACATCATCCCAATCCGATTCCGGGAAGTCCACACTCGGTGATCGCCGCTGAATGCCAGCACAGTTGACTAAAACGTGGATATGGCCACCCATGGCGTCCAGTGCCGCCTGGAAGAGCACTTTTACGGCAGCGAGATCGCTCAAATCACAAAAGAGACAGTTGACCGTCGCCCCCAACGCACGAATCGTGTTGACGGTGTCCATGTTCGGCGGGGACCCATCGGGAGGCCTGCGGAGCACGACGCACACGGCGGCACCGGCCTCCGCGACGGCCACTGCGCAGGCGGCACCGATGCCTGTGGAGATATCGGAGAGAGACGAGGGTGGAGAACGGATCAGAGGGGGTGATGAGCAAAGACGTGATTGGGACGGACCTCTGGTGGCCCCGGTGAGGAGTACGTTCTGGCCATGCAGGTCGAAAAGGGCAGGAGCAGAGACGGACGGGGAGGCCTCCATCGAGGAGGAGGGCAGGGGATACGGCGGGCATGGGTGGTTATATGGGCGCCTGGGGGGACCGGGCC
>QLPM01004974.1:0-67311 GCA_003314695.1 Albatrellus sp. MG142
CCGTGTCCTGAGGTTCGTAGACGATGATGGATAGTTGAGAAGACAGGTTTCTCTTACGACGACGGCTGATAAGCCAGCAACGAAAACAACGCGACCTGCTGAATCTCCAAGGTTGTCTTGATTGAAATTCAATCGAAATGCTCAACGGATGTAAATGTGGAGGAAAATTAGTATTTCAAATTGTAAATGTGCATAAGTTTATGAGGGGCCCCAAGCTATGACCTTTTGCTCGCCTTGTAGGTCTCGACGGTACTTATTGGTCACGAGTCTATGCGCGAGCAATAGTCGGTTCTAACAACGACATCAATATTCTGAACTAGGATAGAGTGCTAGTATGGGTTTTTTCTACTCAATGTTGTACAAATTTCCATGACCATGATCCGTTAATTCAGGACAAGGTTGCGTCAATATAACCTCTGCAGCCTGAGGATGATCGCCTGTCACATTCTGCCTTTTGGGATCGAACTTCGTCACTAGGCATGACTGGACAGAGACAAGAGGTTGTATATGCTGTCAGTATATTCTGTACATCGGGTTGCTCAGACGGTGGTTGAGAGCTTTCGGAGCTCACAAGTGGCCACGGATGGACTCAGACCTAGAAAAACAATTTCACATGCAATGGATGCAGGGTGGAGAGATAGATTGTGTGGAAAGAACATCTGCTATTTACCACAAAAAAAAGGCGTGCATAACTTACTGGTAATGGTACGGGGAGTCATGGTGGACCTTGAGCATAGCAAGACCCTGGCAAGCCACTCTACCTCTCGGTAGCGGGCCTGGGAATCATCCGAAAAGCTCATCTGAGTTTTGGCAGATACCAAAGTCAGCATTTCCCGTGGATATGCCATCGCAGTCACTTCTATACTAGTGTCCGACCCGGAGTCCACCATCCTGGCCGCACCGTGATATTGAATACGAATTTGCCGGGCATTTTTTGTAACCTTCCACGTTTTACGACACTTCTCGGTTGCAATAGAGGATCACAAACTGTAGAATAAATTTGGCAGTGGCTGTTCTTGCGAACCTCATGGCGGTAGCGGCCTCCCGGGACGTGCTACACTTCCAATTTTGCATGGTGATTAGCTATCAGAGTCTTGATTGTACATGTCCGTTCCTTTATTCATCTGCTATTATGCGGGTTCTCAATAGGAACGTTTTCTTCAATGGAACCAAATTATGCCGATGATGAGACGCACTAAGCGAGGAGCGGGGAACGGCGTTCTTATGTCATCCAGCATGTGAGTACTAGTGGTCATTAACATTCTGTCATTTGTCTTACACCGTTCTCTGTAGCATAAATTCTTCTGTAAAGCACCTCTTAAACTCCGCTGTTCTAATTCGTCACAATATATCAATTTATCCATAACTTACTATGATTTTGATTGAGCTGTGTACTAGTGACCTTATGGCACTACTAGATCTAAGTGCATATCGGGTATGCGCTGCAATACCTCAATAGAGTGTTATTTCATTTGCTTGCCAATCCGAACAATATCGTCTGCCATCTGCATACGTGTCCTTATTGGGTACTAACAGACCTCCATACTCGGCACCACTAGTACTAGTGTGACTGTGTGTTGGAGTCGCAAACTGGTGCATGTACGCGCACGCTGTTTGGACCCATATATACGTTCACTCTTTTATTACTGTAATTCTACGATATGCCTCCGGCGCGCGATGTTGTGCGCGCGATGTTATGCACGCTTCTATTGTTTCCGCCACACGCTGCGAATGTGTCAGTACTGTTCAGTTCGGACCCAACCGCCGATCTCTCGTCCAGAGATGTTTTCTCTGTCATTCTGGGTATGCTTGACTGAGACTGGTGTGACAGGAGCCCTGCAAGGCTTTTTACATTGTGCTCTGCACTTCGGGTTGGCTGCCACTGGTCATATTATATCTGTCAAACAACCCTGGGCACATTGACCTCATGGAAGATGCACAAATTTCAGGGAGTTCATTTCTAAATTGGTGGTTTAATTATGAGCAATGACCTTCCAGCACCTTAACCTGACTATAATCAGCTTTTCGTCACAAATCATATGAAGATAATCCTTATGTCCAGTGCATATCTAGATATGACAACACGGTACCTGTGAGAGGTCAGCTTGAATGTGTTCTGTTCCATACTACTCAGGTGCCTGAGTGAATAGACCATAACACTTTTTCCCTCATTATGTCCACATGCTAGGCACATCCGGTTCTTCTAGCGTGCAGCATATAAATATCACCGCGGTTTCGAAAGGGCAATTTCCTGGCTTCACCAATATATGTTCTAAAATGTGTCTCACAAGAGCTCTCCCAGTCGCGTACATTGCGTCCTTTGCCATTGCTAGTTGTCTATTACTTGAAAAACAAAACAGTCACAGCACCAGTAAAGTGCATCTTGCCGTTAATCCACACTGCGGCACGTTCCCCGGTAAGACTAGGGATATCAACGCCGGAATTGACCTCAAGACAATCAAGACCATCGTGTCCTTCGGAGTACGTCTCATCCATGTACTTGCCTTATTTTTGAACAACATGCTATGACGTGACTTCCGTAGGACTCTTATACCGATGGCGGTAAACATGATGGCTCGCCACTGGATCCGCCAGTTATCGTCCCACCCAGCCCGCTTGCAAAAGGGCGGTCGACTAATGGACCCATTTGGATTGAGAACGTAGCCAATGATATCGGCACAACTTTCAAAGACTACGCAGTAAGGTCAATGTTTTGTTTTGCTACCTGGTGCGATCAAGTCTGAATGCTATGCAGGTTTCTGGCGCAGTCGTTAATATCATATTATGGCCGGATAAACCCAGACCCGTTAATTTCTTTCAACAGAGTGAGCAACATATTTAGGGTTCTGTACTATGTTGACCAAATTCGTTTCTAAAGTGGATCCATTCTCGAGTCAATCGAATGAACTTGAACCCGAAACAACGCTCTGCACCATTTTCTTCGGTATAAAGTATGTCATTGTATGTCATCCCGTCCCACAATGACATTAGTCCGGAGGAGCTTACGTGTGTCTTGCAAGCAACTGGGAAGACTCGAAATGTCAGTTATGTTCAGTTCCATGTATAAATTGTGTATTGCTCATTCCGACCCGGTTCCAGCATTAAACAACGGCAGCGTCATCCTCCAGGTCTCTGCGCACGACCTTCTCGATTAAATATGGATACTAGCTAGCCCTCCTACAAGCGGACGCTCGTTTTTGATCACGGACATATATGGATGAGGAACCATCAGTGTATCTGGCGAAGCGTGGAAGCAGACCATTTTTAATGCCATCGGTGCATTCCATCTCGGAGCCAATGTCACTTCTCCGCTAAAGGTCGCCTTTGGTGACTTTGCCCGCATCTGGGACGGCATGTAGGGTTCCGATCCGGGCTACCGTGCATTCGGATACACAAGCATAGGTCCATGCATAGCTGGAAACTCTATGGACGAATGTGCAGACCCAGATCACACCTTCTACTGGTTCTCCGGGTGAGAAAGTTCTTATTGCTTTCTTTGGAAGATAGTAATAACACGTCTCAAAGACATCCATCTAGCGTAACTCATCGCATCATGGCTGACTATATCGGGGAAGTCCTTGCCATTTGCAAGCTTCCATGAACAGCTTAGGATAACCAACCATCTGCATATGCGTCACAAGCTTGAGCATGCTGACCGTCTACAGAATAACTTGACTCAAGATCTTCATTTGGAGAGTGACATATAATGTGAGATGAATACTTGATCTATGTTCCTACCTAATGGGGGGTGGAAGGATGAACAGACTGCCACATACCTTATATTCAGTCTATTAAGTTATATCATGGAATCAGCGCGGTTATAGTTATTGATCCAATCTTATGATTCGCAACCTCTATGCTAGTACCAGAAAACCAATTCGAAGTTATTCTGATGTCCTGAGCAATGATTATTAGGGCTGAATCAATGCATGTTGGTACCTGTCACGGTATATAATGATATAATTGGTAAAAGCATCCATTAAGTTACTTCGATGGTATGAGCCGAAAGGAATCGTCTTTTTTCAACACTCTAGATTGTTGCTCAATCCAATTCACCCTAGCATTTCTTACGGACCGAAGGCACCAGAGTTCACTGGCACATCACATCAAATCAAGAGTCTCTCCGGGAGAACGCTGCCCAGCTCTGTAGATGGGCTCATCAGTGTATTACAATGCGACGGCGAGATGCACTAACCTTGCGTTTCCAAGCTGTGAAGTCGACGTCGTTAGGCAATACGCTTTTGTTCTTCAAGCACGCATCTTCGGCATCACTTTTGATGGCCACGCTGGCGCGCCGACACGGGCCATTGCTCGTGAATGCAGGGAAATCTGCGGGAGCAGGCCTGTGAGGAAAAGTGGACATGTCCTCTACGAAATTATTCTGTCTCTGTCCCAAATCCAATTCTCTATCTTCAACTTGAAGCTCCTGTCCCGAAAGGTCATATGGATCAACCGAAGCCTTGTGAAGCATGGTCGGGGTTTCATAATAGTCGGCCGTCTGGTAAAGGACTGTCTTTGGCCCAGCGAACGACGGCTGGCCAGAGGTATCAGAAATGTTAAACTGGTCCTCCAAAACGTGCTTGTAGAGTTCAGGACGTAGCTGCGTGGGAGTCAAAGGGAAGTAGACCGTGCCGTTGACGTTGATATCCCACCACCCAGGCGGGACGACAACAGGATGTCCTGACGAAGGCGGAATATTTGAAGGTAGGAACGGTTCAGGATGTTTGAAGGGACAGCTGGGGCCACGATCGCAATAAGCCCATCTGAAGCATGGCGTGTACTTCAGGACTGAAGAGAATGGTGATTAGAAATAAGAGTGCCTCTGAGGTCATCTTAACTACGCACATGGTCGAGTATCTACCGGGTGTTCGTAGGGGCAATCATTAAGTGTGCACCGACCCTGGACGTAGGCCCAGCAGTGAGAAGCCGTCTTTGCGGGCGATGGTCTGAATCCATCCCAGTCCGCAAGCTCGTTAGGAATAATAACATCCCCTTTGCGGTGATGCTTGGGAGTCCACTTCAGATTTGGATCATGTATACTGGAACGAAATCATCAGATCTCGCCAAGACTGAACTAGGAGGCACTTACTAGTTACAGCCATTGCCCATAGGACACCATCCCTTGCACAAGGTAAAATTCTTACAAGGTGCTGTCCTATACGACATGGGACGAAAAGCCATTAGTTTGGGAACGATCTGCCCTGTTCCCCTGTTCGTTCGGGTATGCGCATAGGCATGTATTTTGGCTGAATGCACTGCACTGGATGGCATCGACGACAATGGGTTTGCCGTGAAATTAAAATTCGTCGGCTGTGTAAATGGACTTGAAACGAGATGCGAATTATTCATGGAAGTATTGTAAAAGTTGGGTGTGAGTTGCCTGAGCGTAGCTGCCATAGCTATATACTCTTTGGCTTGCGCTATAAGGATGGCTGCCGTATCATTCCCATCGGGACTCGGGCTGTGGGACATTTGGGCATCAGAAGGTATTCCGACAGAGTCTAAGTAGTAGAAGGGATTTATGGAGGGCCTTGGAGACAGACCTTTTTCTCAGGTCTATGCCTTCGTCCCGACAGCCGCCAGTGCCGCTGTTCGAACCCGCGACATTGAACGGTGATGCGTCAACCAGGGAAGACGTGGTTTCTGATGTGGCGTCTAGTTTGTACCAGTTATGCCGACACGAAGGACAAGGACAGTCCATGTGGAAGGGACGGTAATTTATATGGTCTGTTGATAAAAGTGATGCAACGCCTTGAGCGACTGACAGGCAGTGCTGACTTACTATCCATCAGAGCACGAATGCCATGGGCATTTAAAAGAAAAGGCAGGTATCTTTTGTGACCAGAAGGGAGGGATGTCAACAGGTTCCCCAGACGACGCTACACCGGCAATAGCGAGAAGTATGACTGAGAACTCTCACCAAGATCCCATTTTATATGCAAAGGCCACATCTTTGAGTCCGGACAAAGGCGTGAATAACACAAATCTGCACCGTCAAGGAAACCAAGCGTGCGTGGCGCAAGACCAAATGACACGTGCTCAAGCGAAGAGCAAAAGCAAAGACAAAAAGGTTACACCGTGAACCCTGAATCGCCATATAAATTTCATCATTCTTCCGTGGCACTTGATACGAGCTCGAGCAAATGCAAAAAAGCGGCATGAGTCCATCTATAGGCAAGGCGCAAGCGAAAGGCCAAGATCCAATCTCTTCTCAAGTGAGCGAATGATGATGCATTGCTTGCCATCACCGCCAGAAGAGATTGTGGGGGAGGGGGGTGATGCTACATCATCACCGGAAACCGCGCAAACCTGGGCCTCCGAGTCTCATGTCACAAGCCGAAGAAATGAGAGGCCTTGTAAATCGTTTCTACGACGTGTTTGGGTAAGATGTGGTAAGATCTACCACATCGCACTTGGCAAAGGGTAGCACCTGAAAAAAGATACGGAAAGTGACGATTCTGGTTTCCTCACATCGCTTGTCCATTGCGAGCATATACTTTTTATAGCCATTGTCATCGTCGGGAACTGTGTGACGGCAAGGTTGCCACCTCAGTATTGTCACAGCACTGCAATGACTTTATCAGAGAATGAAATATACATCAAATGCTTCCTTTCACGTCGTCACCTCCCGCATCCACTGTGACCTCGACTGGATGCCGTCTTGTCCATTCTTGAAGCCCAATTTCAAAAGTTCCATCGTCCATCGCGTTATGGACGAGTACAAAAGTGACGCCTAAATTCAGAGCAGCATATATTTAGTCAATACATAATTTGTATGAGACAATGTTAGACTACCCAATAATTCTACTTCCTTGTTGCGCGGTTCATCGTCGAAGAATAACTAAAAGGATATTCTTCGTTAATGCATTCCATGGGGAATTCGAGAGCCTTACCATCTCAGAATATGGTATCTGAGTCCTCCTGTGCAGCGCCTTGAAGTGGGTGATTTTCGAACCTATCAGAAATGAGTAAGGTTTGAATATGGTAAACTACATCGAGTTTACCTGGATATATTTCTGTCTGATCGAAAAAGTTGATAGCAGGAGTTGGTCGACCATCTTTATCGCCAGCTTCGGGAGGTATCAGTATAAGGGACAATGCTTCACGTGCTCTGGGATCAAAGATGTCTGAAATATTGTTTCCAGTGTAAACTACGAACGCATACAGTTTCGGTGCCTCTGTACGAGAGCACGCAGCGATGGTCACTCCGGAGGCTCGCAGTCGATGGAGGATCTGGGGAACATCATGATAAAGCGAAATGGTCTGCCCATATCTACAGCAGGACGAAGATGAGATCTGACATAAAACTAGAGCATCCGGAGTGCATACTTGTCGTAGACCTCGTTTATAGCGTCATTCTCACGCTTCAATGGGGCTACGAAAAGCTCAGTTGCATGACACAGGAGAGGGCAAGGGTCGACGGACGAGCGATGTGGCCATCTATCCAGAGAGGCCACAAGGTAAAGCTTTTCTTGCCGAATTTTCAGATCAGTGCATTGACGAAGCAGCAAGTTCATGAAACTGACTCAAGGTCAAAGGCGACAAGTTTCGGCACTCTGCTTGTCATGACGTATAGCCTAATACGAGCAGATCAGCAAGCACTGTTGCGCGAGCTGGAGGTTTACTGAAGCAAGCGAAGGGAGAGCAACCGGCCGGCGTCTGTTTCTCCGGCTTGAGCGCCTATTCGACTGGAACAGTGTACCTACCAAAAATACATGCTTGGACGTTGGAGGCTATTATATGTCGTACACCAGAAGGCCGAGGTTAAAATCACTTCACGTTCCCTTGAAGTTCAGACCCACACGATGGCAACACTAGTACTCCAGTGCCGCTGGCCATAGTGACAATAGGTCATGATGGCCTGATGCAGTGGGCCACATTAAGACTACAGTAAATGTTGGCTTTGCTGAACTAGAAATGGTTATAAGAGATTAAGAGCCTCTTCTGTGGGGGATCCAGCCAGTGTGTTGGATCGCCTGCCATTTTCGTGTGTCAAAGGCTCAGGCTCATTCGCATCTCCTTATGTCTGAATACCAGCCATTTGCCGACAGCACAATGTGCTGGTGACGACACGGAAGTATGTGATCAAGTGTGTTCTACTTGCTTGTTGTGAGCCGAGCTCAAATGTGTAGCCACAAAACTCCAGCAGTGTCATCCGTCACCAGGCGGAGCCTTGTACACTACGATGTTGAGCCAGTGGTGTCATATTTCGACCGATGTGTGCCACCTTTCAGGGTTGCATTCACGCCGTATCTCGCCACTCTCAGAGAATCTTCCATATGAGATACAGTGATTCAGTTATAAGTATAGTAAATGGGCAGTTGGCCTCCGGCAGGGATTTCTCCGTGGGGGAGCGGAAGTCCGAGTCCATGATACACAGTCAAGTGCAGGGCCGAGTGAGAGCGCAGGACATGGCTACCTTTCTTGAGCTAGAGTTCCTTGGGTAGGGACCAGACAACGCTTTGATATAAGGCGTCGCATTCAATGAGAATATGGTGTAAGGCCCCGGTGGCTCAGGCTGGCATTCTGTGCACTGTTCGAAATTATGGAGCCAGTACTCGCCACAGCGATGCGCGTTGGGGGCATTCAAGTTCCACAGGAAGACTCAGCCCTTCTGCGAGAGGGTTTTGGTTTTAAGAGAGTCCCAGATGCGGGCGGGGTTGGCGCGAGGGATGAAGGAACGGTATGGAGGGCCACAAGGCCGTGGGTCAACTCAGGAGAGAATAGCGTAAGCGATGGGTCAAGCGTTGAAATCCGATTGTTAACCTCGGCCTTCCGGCGCACCTCATATTATGGTAGACGATTGCAAGTACGGCATCAGTCGCAAATAGATAAGGGTTCAAATTTTTGACGGGGCTGCGGTGGCATTACGATGACATCCGTATGTTGGAAATTCGGATTTCGGGCGGCCGTCGGGACTGCGGTGCAGTTGGTCGAGGGGGTGTATAGTGTAGATAACTTGTGTTTTATCTTTCTTGTGCGATTGCTCTGTCGGGTTGTATACTGATAATTACTTGGTGTGTTATGGTAATGTAAATACGGCCCGCCCGGACCTGTACAATAGATACAGTAGATCCTAATGGATATAATAATACGCAACAATATCACAGAAATGACATAGCAGTGGAGAGCTAAAGCAAGGTACTGATTGAAATTCTGAGATGATTAAAATTGAACAGTAACATATGCCACAAGCATATGGAGGCGCAATGCAGAGGTAGATCAAGCGTACGATGAGTTTAGAAAGAATTATGGGTAGCGAGCTGAAAAGCACGTCAGACTGTCAGACGATATATTGACATGCGAAGTAAGAATGCATTAGCAAGGAAGCATTACAGCAGATCAAAAGCAAGCAAGAGAGCACGAGAACCAGAGATTGAGATTGCAACAACTTTAAGATAGACAGAGCCTCCTTCGGAAGATAAAGGTTAGTGGGGTATCAATTAATGTTTGGAAACTAAACGCCACCATCTCTTGGTGGAAAGACGCTTTGCTCTGTAGCATCAGTCAACAACCAGCTTATGACGAACAGACAAAGCAGTATGAGGTACTGTACGTACCTAAGCGTCACCGCTTCCTTTGCCACCACTACTGCCATACTCTTTATCACCGCGCTCGGCTTCCTCACTAAGCTTCGACAGCCACGACGAATTCTCGGGTGCACCAGCGATGCGTCGTGCAGTAGGTAAGCCTCCAGGACCAGGGATGATCTCAATATCTGGCCTCGTAGGTGGCGGGACGAATTTTCGGCGCTTGCGCGGCGACCTGCCTGACTCCATCGCGGGTGAGGCTCGCTTCTGGCCTCTGCTCGGCGCAGTCAACGCCGTGGAGCTGAGGGAGGACTGACCGAAACCCGGCACGGCCGTTGAGGCATATCGTGCAAAGCCAAAGGACGGCGTCGGTGCCGATGCCGATGCGTTAGATGAACTGGAAGGTGCGGGATCAAAGCCTGTGCCGGGAGTGCCAAGGCCCACTGGCGACAGAGACCGCCCGAGCATATGGATGGGAGGGAGAGGTGAATGTAAACGATTAAAGGCTGGCTGCTGATACTGCTGGCGCTGATGCGGGCGCGGGTGCGTCTGCGACTGAATATGCTGGGTCTGCATACTCTGCAGCCGTTCGGGCTGTCGTTGGAGTGGAGGCAATACATTGCTAAAGCCTACGAGCTGAGGGAAGTTGAGCGAAGGTTGCATTTGCAGATTTCCCTGAAGGCCTGCGAGATTCTCGGTTTGTAATTGCTGTGCTTGCAATGTTTGCATTCCAAGGGGCTGTGGCGGACATAACGAGCTGCGACCCGAGTGACGCGATGCTGTATGGCGCTCGCCAACGTTGGTCGCAATAGTGTCGACTACTTCCATCAGCAGGTTCGGATCGATATTGGAGTCATCAACGGAGGCTGACGTGTCCGGCGATGAGTGTCGCTGGTCAGTGCCGAGGTGGATGGGCATCTGGGGAACCTGCATAGGCACGGGAATCTGTAGAGGAGGGATGGACATGGGCGCGGGGGTTTGCACGGACATCTGTGGACTGTTATTATCAAGAGTACCGTCGAAGTCTTCTCCGGCGTCCCTGGTTTCGTTACTGCGTCTCGAAGAGCTCGGTCTAACAGAATCGATCGACGGGCTTTGTCCCGACTGGCGCTGCTTGGCCATGGCAGCTCGTTGTGCCTTGGTAGGCTTTTTATTCCGTTTGCGCTGACGCTTGTTGCCTTCACCTTGTGTGAGATCGATCGTCCAATAGCTGCCTTTTCCGGGCTCGTTAATCGGGCGATGAATGCGGCGGAAGCACAGCCGAAGGGAAAGATTATGGCGGATTGAGTTCTGGACCATAACATGTGATCATGTTGCGAACGGTACAAGAAATAGCACCAACCTTCCACGAGGAGTCATTCCTCCGGGCTTTGTACCACTCAAACCTATCTTCTAGGGCACGGTATATTTCTTGCAAGGTCAGCTTTTTCTTTGGACTGCCGTGGATGGCCAGCTTAATGAGTGTTGGTAGTGGATAATTTGGTTTCTCCCCCTGCGGAGGATCCGCAAGGCTACACAGGCCGATCTCCTCGTCGGGACCAACGTTGACTAGTGCGCGCAGGTGGACAGTAGTATCAAGCGCGGACGGGCTGCCAGGCAGTGGCACAGGGAGTGGCGTACGGAGTGGCGTTGTTTTGGTGCATCCGATCGTCGAGCCCGAAGTTGACTGCGAGCGAGTATCTGTTTGACTGCGCCCAGGAGAGACAGATGGAGTAGAGTTTAAGGTTGAGACGGGATGCAGTAATGGTGGGGGTGGGCTAGGGCGTCCATCGCCTCCTGACGATGGTTCTTCACTAGAGTCCGGTGATATGTCCTCATAGCGAGGGTCATCGTCTCTATCCCTGTGTTGATCCCTCGTCCAAGGGTGGTGCGGTACCGCAGACGTACGTGGACCTGTATGGGTAGCTGCGGAATGTGCAGGTTCAGTCCGTGGATAGTTCCGCGTTCGTGGCCGGTAATAAGGATGGCTCGCGGCCCCATGTGACGGCGCATCAACATGCAGATGCTCGAGGCCAATTCTTCTGCGCTGAGAATCATAAGCAGGGTAACGCTCTGAACCATACGACGGCGTTGCTAGTGGCGCTGATTGCAATGTTACGGACGATGTCTGACCTGCAGGAGGACCTGAATGGCGTGCCGAAGCAGGGGGAGGCGTTGGACTGGGTGCAGAGGATATTGATGGCGACGCATGTGGTACCGGAACGGCTGTAGGACGTGCACGTGTTGAGACAGGGGGCAAAAGGGCAACAGAGGGCGCCACTTGACGCGGGCGTTGCTGCGGGCGGCGAGGTTCTTCTCCGAAGGCCTCGCCTGACCGTCTGGAGCTAGGCTTTTCGTATATAGATTCACGGGGTGACCGAACGTGGTGTTGAGGATCGTCATGGCTGGCATATTCTTCACTCGGCTCACCAGAGTCGGAGTCTGGGCTACTGGTGTAACGTTCTGATTGACGCGCTTGCTGTATGGAAGTTGATAAACAAGTTTGGAAAGCAGAATAAGACTGGATTTACCTGTTGTGGCGCCATCTGAGGCCTGGAAAGCCCATGGGGGGCCGCTAATGTTCGTGGCGAGCGAGGAGAGTATTGATATCTGGGAAAATGGCGTTGATGTGCTGGGTGAGACGTATGATCAGGAGACCGCCTGGGGACGAATGGTATATCTTCATCGTCGCTGTCTTCCTCTACACGTCTGGTGGGTTCTACTGGAGATACTGGGCGCTGACGATGGGTGTAGGAAGACTGTCCAACGGCCTGGCGCGGCCTAGGCTGCCACGGTACATTGTCTGAAGAGTGGACCTCGTCAGTATCTGGGTCTGAGTGTCGTGCGTAGCATTTCAAGTCTGCCTGGGTGAGGCTGAGGAGAAGAGAAACTGGTGAAAGTGTGGCGTCGTCGCCAGTGCGACGAGGGAGCCGTAGAGAAAACGATGGAGACTCGGAACAAAGGCGCATTTGAACGTATTGGTGCGCCGACAGAGAAACCCATGGACCCACAAACCACACGCTTGGCGCTGTTTTTCAGCCTGGGAACGCTTTATATACCCAACAAACAATCCAACCGTGGACCCACAATGACAAATGATTCGTAAACAGAAAGAGCACTCACCAGGAGTCACTCGGGTGCATGTCAGTATCGGGGCTCTTATCATATCCCTGTTTCCTGTCTTCTCCCCACTCTCTCTGCTCCGATCAGTTCTCTCTCTGCCCCCAGGGTCAAAAGTCATGCTCACCTGCGTTTGGATCTCCACAGCACGAATATCACTGTTTGGAGTTTATAGATACTCGTAAGTATGCTCGTTCAGAACGTCACTAATACTCTGGACAGTGCGAAGTAAGTCTATGGCACACGGGCCACACTTCCGCGGTCAAAGCGTTACCCGCTTTGTTGTTCTGCACAGCCTCCGCTGACGACGAATCATCAGATATGTCAGATACGGCCATTGTTCCCAATTTATGCCAATCGACGTGAACCTGATAACAGGGTAGCATCTGGTGAGGCAGCAACACGGTCACGTAGTGGTCGGAGCAATGCGAGCCCGCCTGCGAGCCCCCGCCCTTCCACTTTTGGCAACTCAGTATGTTCAAGATCCGTCGCACTTGCCGGTCCACACCACCAACTGCCGCCTCACTCGCCCTCCTCTGCATGGCCAGCTTCTTGTGCAGCATCAGATCAGTCCATCCTCGCCTGAACTTGGCCGCATCCGCGCGCCATGCGACGTGCATGGGGCACGTCTTTTCAAAGCAGAGCAAACGCCTTGATCCGTGCTCCTGGATAAAACAGATCAATAGTCAGTTTACCCGAGTTTGACATCTCTGCCCTCATTCCAACAACTATGATCGCTGCAATACTTGTATTGTAGGTTTCTTGGACTTTCAATGACCCTGATATCCTTACATGGCTGCTCTAATATACCTCAACACGGCATCAGTGCTCGCGCTCTGACTCCAGTAAATATGGCCTTTCAATCCAAAAATCCTCTCCAATGATGTCACAATGCAACAGCACAACCCTCGCTTGCTGTTTTGCCCTTTTATCGGCCTTTGCCTCCTTCATTGTCTTAATCATCACATCACGGCGTTGATCGCCTTCGGCTGTCTCCGTCATAGTAGGTGCAGGCACCTGAACAATGGAATTCTCGGCTTGACGACTTAGAGAGTCGCATAAAAAATTATGAACTTGGTCTTCTACAGTGCTTCTGTCATGCTCGGCACCATCAATTTGTGCACTGGGTGAGGTCGCTCTGTTGGTTTGCTTAGCGTTATTAGCAGAACTAGAAGGGGTTGCCGTTCCTGCACGGAGTTCTGCTGCTCCTACTCGGAGTGGAGTGTCCCTTTTTGTCAATGGGGCATCTCCGCTCAGCCCATTGTCGTCCGGAACCTGCCGACCGTGAAAGATGTACGTAGACCGCACAATAGTAGTGTTTGTTGGATAACCGTACCTGCTCTCGAACCAGAACGCTTCCCTTTCGGTGTCTTGCAGGCAGCGAATTGTAGTTCATCTTGAACCGAGTAAACAGGATCTCGTGCTTCTGACTTGAAACAGTTCCCTGTATGACCGCGCGATGTTGGTGCACAAATGTCCTTAAAACCCTAGTGGGACTGAACGCACCCTCAATGTTTCGTGCGCCTGCTTGGTGGACTGTCCAGCCTGGAGGACCAGGGCCCAGAAGACAGTGTTGTATAGATTATTGATATGTGCTATTAATATCGTGCAACACAGGACCACCAACACAAGTCAGTCTGTCATAAGCACAGATATGAGGACCAATGAAAGCCTCACTGTCGGCTTGTCTCCAGGAAAAGTAATCCCTCACTTCACGAGAAGAGGGATATAATACGATACGGCCATCGAAGGAAGGCGGGTATCGCAATTTTTTATCAGGGAAGTGCTCTGGCCAATGCATGACATAAGATGAGGTGAAGAGGGAGGTGAGCGTGGTTAGAATCTTGGCATGGCGTCTATTATAGAGTGTAGTGGATTTGCGCAGTAGGAAACTGCAACCGTCATCTGGATGCACGGTGGCCTAGACATGGACGAAGATACCTGAATTCATCAGACTCGCCAAAGGCTAATGCAATGTCACCATACTCCTCCATCAGGTCGCGGGCGGCATGGTCCATAAGCCGGAGAGCATTTTCATCGTTTGGTTTGGTGAAACCATGCTCATCAGAGAAGCTGGGACATTATACCAGTGCTGCGTGACTTGAAAACTGATGGAAGAATGAAGGTAAAATAGAGATACCGGTGAAATGAATGGCCATCCAAACGGATAATAATAAACGTGCCAGGGAGGAGTTGATCGGGGAGCTCGAAGGATTTGACATATTTGTATCGTGAGACGGCCATACCCTGGCTGCGCAGGACCTGGTAGACGCGATATAAAGCTGAGGGATTGGACGACGGCAGTGAGGAGATACTTAACGGAGGTGGGTGGCTGAATGGTGAGGATTAATATTCTGAATAAAATACCAGCTTCAAGGAAGAGGAGCTCTGGCCTAGCCTCGCCACAAACAGCAGGCAACGCTACACTGGCTTCATCCAGGTCGCATCTCCGACTTGCTTTTCCACCACCTTCGTCGGCGGAACTCTTCTCCAGTCATTTCTAGTCATCTCCTACGCACTACTTCTTCCTCATCCTTTCCTCACACACATCACTCAACCGATACACTCGCATCGCGTTCTGCTAAAGTTTCTCATTCATCGTATCCGTATCTCCCACGGACAATGAACTCTACCAGTAGCGAGCCTACTGTGTCCCCGACATCCACCCACGCTCGGGCCCCATCCCCTTTCTTTCGTCGCCGCACACTCGGCCGAGCTCCCTCGCCCCCGACATGGGCATGCTATGAACAAATACAGTCAAGCGAGGACTACGACCGTGACTTCTCAGGCTCAGACTCCGACTCATGTGGCGACGACGATGAAGATGAAGATGAAGATGAAGATGATGGTGGTGATGGTGATGACCGCGATGGTCAGGACTCAGACCACTCTTCGTGCTCGGAGGATGGCGAGGACTATTCCGCGGCCCATGTTCAAGGGCATAGCCGGGATCACGACGAGGCTGTTGTTGACACTATGGATGTAGACGAGGCCGGCGATGCAGAGAAGAAGGCACAGTTTGCAAAAGACAAGGGCAAGCAGCGTGCTGTAGAGCCTGAGAAGAGCGATGTGTTCCGCATCCCGAAGACAAGGAGCCGTCGCCGCGAGCGTCAGCGCCGCCAGCCCGTAATCATGCTTCGTCCAATTTTAACGATCCAGAAGAGCCAAGGATTCGTTTGGAATCAAGTGTGTCTTCCGTTCTATTAGCATTATTCGTCCACAGCGCATCGTTTTCTTCTCTTCGTTCACGGAACCCGCAATCTAACCTGTCCCTATTTAGGACTTGTTCATCCCACCGTATATCAAGGACAGATGTTCGTTCTTCATTTTCTGCTTTTTGGTACCTGCTGACTGATGTCTGCAACTCACTTTACTCCTTTTCTATTAATGGACTGCGGTTTCAATACGTGTCACTAGATGTTGCTTCAACGTCTCCGCCCAATGCAACGGGTTTCATCTCAACCTCCGCGTCTTCTACCATTTCTTCTTTGAATGACTACGAAGTCGAGGTCGTTGAGATACGCGTTCGCGAGGGCGAGCTTGAAGACATAATTCCTTGATCTCTTCTCTCTGTCACGATGTTCCGAGGACAATTTGAAGTTTGTGACTGTTCATATCGAAGCAAGCTGGCGGACAGCCCTAATTAACGCTACTACCTACCTTACGGTAGCTGCTGTTTTTTTTAAACTTCGATTGGCTGCTTTTCCTTTCCGAATCCGAATTTTTCTGCATGGTCACGTCTTTTCACGCCGAGCGTCTCCTCCGTCATAATCCTCGTTCGTACTTAGAGTCTCAGAAACTTTAAATCTCACCTTACATCCAACCCCAGCCATTGTGGAGTGTATAGCAGCTGTCTCCCACTTTGTGTTCACATTCCTGCTATTCTACATCTCCCCTTTGTTGTCTTATGTTCGCGACAGCTTATCCGCTCTGTACCATGCTGCTATTACTAGTCTTTTTGCTCTGGTCCGTTGCGAATGAGTTGTCCTTCAGTAAGGTCTGAACACTATTTATACCGGTGCGGATATCCTCACTCGCACCTTTCGTTAACTTCATGTTTTGGACCCATGTCAAAGCTGGAACATATATCATACTTGGGATCGTGAGAAAGCTAGGCTAGATGCTGGGCACGCGCCGAAGGCCAAATATCACAGTACCAGCCACTGACTCAGTCCCGCTGCTAGCTCTCGATGTCTTTCTTCGGCGCAGCTTCGTCGTCGACTGCAGTATCCAATCCCCCTGACAAGGACATTGAGGTCGTCGACCCCCCTCCAGACTCTATATCCACTTTAGCCTTCTCACCACAGGCCGACTACCTCGCCGTCGGCAGCTGGGACAACAATGTGCGCCACCCGTCTTCTCTGCCTTCGCGGGTCGCACTCCACGACGGTCTGTCTACTCTTGTCGTATGCTAATCTGCTGTGGTGTACAGGTACGGGTATATGAAGTCGGGACGAATGGGCAGACGCAGGGCAAGGCGATGTACGGGCACCAGGGCCCCGTACTCAGTGTGTGCTGGAATAAGGTGCGTCCCCTGCGCACGCGTCGTTCCGTCTGTGTAGGTCTCAGGAGAGTGTGTAGGAGGGCAACAAAATTCTGTCCGGCGGCTGTGACAATGCGGCGCGCCTGTACGACGTGACGACCGGTCAGGCCAGTCAGGTCGCGCAACACGAGGCGCCTGTCAAGGTCGTCAAATGGATCGAGACGCCCCAGGGCGGCATCCTTGCGACAGGCAGCTGGGACAAGACAGTAAAAGTGCGTCGTGCTTTTGCTCGCCCTGCGTTCCGCGGTGCCAGGCGCAGGGTGCGTTGGCTGACACCAAACTGATATTGGCGCTTGTGTGGCGCTGAAGTACTGGGACACCAGGTCGCAGGCCCCCGTCTCTGTCGTGCAGCTTCCTGAACGTTGTTACACCCTCGACGTTGCATACCCGCTACTCGTTGTCGGCACCGCCGAGCGACACATACAGATATACAATCTAACCAATCCGACAACTCCCTACAAGGTAAGCGTCGTTCTCGGACAGCCAGTGTAGTCAAAATACAATTTGCATGCTATTGCTACTCAGACCTTGATTTCTCCTCTGAAATGGCAAACCCGGATCGTGTCGTGTTTCCCGTCGAATAACGGCTTCGCTGTTGGGAGTGTGGAAGGCCGTGTAGCAATCCAGTGCGTCCATTGTTGTGCGCTCAGTAGAACAGATCACCTAATATTGTGTCGCACGTGTGAATAGATACGTTGACGAGAAGGACTCCCAGTATGTTTATAACGTTATCCTATTGCTGGGAGATTCTTAAGCTATAGTTCCACCTAGAAACAACTTCTCCTTCAAATGCCATCGGCGCGATCAAGCGCCCAATACTAAGGACCAGTCGCTCGTGTTCGCAGTGAACGACATTACGTTCCATCCTGTGCACGGTACATTCTCGACATGTGGTGCGCATTCATTCCCTCATATTGATATCTTGTCTGCGCCAAGGGCCCCGCTGACCCGTAGCCTAGGATCCGACGGCACCATCAACTTCTGGGACAAGGACGCCCGGACACGTCTGAAGAGTAAGAATCCGCTCTATTTTCCCCCTTCATCTTCTCACTGTCACCATCTCCCTGCGCATCGTGTTTCGTCTGCTGGCGCACCGCAGCCTTCGAGCAGTGCCCCGGCCCCGTCACGGCGACCGCGTTCAACCGGACGGGCACGATCTTTGCGTACTCAATTTCATATGATTGGTCAAAAGGCCACTCGGGCAATACACCCGGACAGCCGAACAAGATCATGTTGCATGCGACGAAGGACGATGAGGTTAAGAAACGGCCTCAGAAGCGGTGAGGCTCAGTATGGTCAGGGTTGTGGTTCGCCGATACCACTTTCCTGGTGTCATTCTCAGACGGGGTGTGGTGGGTGTTCATATCTGTATCATCTCCCAAATGTCAGCTATGTTTTTGTTGCTATTTGCTTCGGGGAATGTCTGTCTCCGTCCGATCGCAGGGTTACACAGACGGCGTACTCACTTACAGAGCGCGAGATATTGTTCTTGTGTATCTTTGGCTTCTGGTGCCTTTGTCGATGTGGCCTCCGTATGAATTATTCAGAAAGTTGCAGGGAGCAGCTAGTATGGTCCAATCAATAGACCCCAACCGCTCACGCCGTTCAGCAGGAGAGGTTACTAATTCTCCTCCAGGCGCTCTCGCACCAAGTGTTTTCACAAACCCGTTTCAGTCTAGCAACCGTTTAGATAAATGATAGTTAACACATCGTAATATTATGACTATATACAGACTGGCTTCCATGCGTTTAACTATAATATACAGCATGAGTACGGGGCAGAGCGATACCACACCCCCGATACGGACTGGAAGCAAACAGAGTGAAGATGAGTATTATGGACGAACGGCACACGAACGTATAGCGATCAGAGAAGTGAAAAGGTATCCAAGCATCCAACACCGCCTACTTCAATTTCGCAAGCGACACAGTGTTCTGGGCAACGTCCGTGGAGAGGTATACGTTCTTGAGGAAGACGTCCCCGACGAGCCACTGCCGTGGCCCGCCAACGGTGCCTCCCGAGATCCCCGACACACAGTCCCCATTGGGTTGCGTCAATTCTACGGGCGCGAACGTGACGTCGCGTGGGTCAATCGCGAACGATCTCCCGCCGAACGACAATGCGATGGTCGTGTTCAGATTGCACGGCACGGTGAACCCGCCTCTACCATCAGGTTTGGCACCCGGGATCGCACTGTGCACTGCGAGCGCATCCGCCGCGGGTGCGATAATAAGTGTCGTGCCCGTGTCGAGAATCGCAGTGCGTGCCGAGAGGCCGATGTCCTTCCCGTTTGCGCTCACGGCGCCTAGCGGCGCTTCCCAGAAGCCCAGCATGTTCACGTTCTTCATGGTCGTAAGCGTGGCTTGGTCGAACTTGCTCGTGTCGAGCGCGCCGAATGTGATCTCGCCGTCATTCTTCATGTCTGCAAGGCGCGAGAGCTTGTAGGAGGTGATTGCAGACTTGATCAGGCCTGCAGAGGCGAGGGCCTCGACGGGGGTGGGGACTTTCTGCTCCGAAATGACCTGCATAAATCAATGATTATGATGGTTAGTACAGGGGAGGAGAGGCACAAAGTCAGTATACTCACGCTCTGCGCGAGACCCATCAGGCCATCAAGCTTCGTACTGTCAGATGAAAAATCGACAGACTCGACATTCGCGACGCCAAACTTGTGGCTGGTCAATGACAGTCCAGCAATATTTATGTTGTCGGTGATAATGTTCCCCGCGACCTGGCCCGAACCATACGTCACCTGAAACTGCTGTTTGGTGTCCACGAACGAAGACGATAACTGCGGCCCGAGAAACAGATGCTTTCCCTGCAGCACGAAGGTCACACTCCTGTCATATGGAGGTGAATGATCGAACGCACACAACCGCCACCGGCTTCAGATTGACAGCTCTCTGAGCCCACCCACAAGTCTGCTGAGCCAGAGTCCATTAGCAGCTTGAAGCCACGCGGGGGCGTGCCCATCTGCACCGTCGCGACGTAACCCACATCGTTGGCTTCAATGTCAAGACCGAGGGAGTTATGGGCGGTCGGTGGCTTAGCAGCCACCAGGCCTCCTTGAGCAGCTGCCTGTACATCCAACGGATTAATCCCCTTGCCTCTGGTAGCGGTTCCTGCAGGGGTGGTACTGGTAGAAGAAGCAACATTGGATGGAGATCCTTTATGGCCAGAGGCAGGATTGAGTTGTGCCGTCATGCTGCAATGGACGGCAATTACTACAATATGGCGGTCAAGAAGTCGAGTGACGTACGCAGTGTCGGCATCAGAGGTGGCACCCATTCCGATGTCTTTTCCATCGTTGTCATCCTTCTGTCCAGAGAGCAGCTCGACAGCATTGCTGGAGACGGGCTGTATGACACCGGGGCGGTAGAAGCGCTCCACGAGGTCATGAACGGCTGTATCCCCTATAGAAGTGATACGCTTTGCGAGCGCGATGGCAAGTTCATCGCGGGAGGGCTCGGCGCGTCCTGACATTCGCGCCAAGCGACGCACTGAGCGGTTAATGTGTTGCTGTAGAAGCTAAAATAGATCACCCGCTCAGATATCATGTTCACAACAGCATCAAATGGAATCTCTCCTACCACCTGAGGATGCATCCCGTCCCGTAGGGTGTGCAGTCTCTTCAAAGGCATGGAGACAACACCCTTATTTTCGCGTGATAACGGCCGAGCATAAACATTGCATGACACGGCAAGGATAGTAATGCTTGCCAGAAGCAGGTTAAATGAAAGACTGAGCTGCATGGCTCGCAGGTTCTCAAAAGGGAACTTCGTCGGGTGGAATACCGTAAGTAAAAAAGAGCAACGTCAAGACCGGCTTGGGCGATGAGAGGAAGCAGTCTACGATGAGATATCAAAGCGGATGGGCTGGCCTGGCCTTGAGACAGAAAAAACAATGGAAAAAAGAAAGGGTGTCTGGTCCGGGCAAGGAAGAGGCGGGGTGTAGAGAGAGACAGAGGAAAGAGAGGAGCCTATATTATATATAACAGACGTGCATTGTTCTAACACGCATTCTTCACGCGGGCAGCAGTGAAGGGCGTATGCGTACGTCCACACAACAGCTCTTGTTCCCCAGCAGGCACATGGGAGGTGCTCTCCACTGTTATCACCAGGCCGGAGAATGGAGTCACGTGTTCCACTCACCTTCGCCATCCCCTCGTACCTGAGCTGTTATGCAGCCGTTTATACACGGGTGTCTGTGATTAACTGAATGGTGAAGCCTACTCAACATTGCAATAATGCAACTTTCTGGCAGTTTATATGTCCCGGCGAGTCATGATGGCCCAGCTGCGGAATGAGCAATTGGAGCACTGTAGGTGTCCGGCTTGCTAATCTCTGTTCGATCTCTTCATACACATTCACTACAGTACGCCCTACCGCCACCACTATTGGTGCACGTTCCATTCATTTTGTTCTCTTGTCAAAGTCAGATGCGTCGCCCGCGCACGATAAAGAAGCATCCAGACGGGGGCTTGTGGCGCAGCATGGTGGGATCGGAGCGGTGTGATCTTGTCGGGTTTAAACACCTACGTATGTACTCTAGGCTATTTGCTCTTCGCGAAAACAGGGCCGCGCCGGAGTTAAGTGGGCATACAGGAGAGATAGCCAAGTCACGGTTGACCCTGCACAGATGAAGGGACAGCCCAGTGTGTGTGTGTACTCCGCGCGTAGTTCTTGGACCCCTCTTGCTCCCTCGAGCGGCGCTCGAGATGAGTACTGTGCAGGACGACAATAGCTTGATACGCTCGTTATTTGTGCGTTAGCTCTGGGCGCCGTTTATGATAGCTATCGACTTGCAGCCGCTCAGACCCAAAGTTGTCCAGTTTGCACAGGGTCAGATAAATCCTTACTTGGCGAATCAGGATCGGCGTTACTGAGCCTTCAAGGTCTCGGAGTCGTGCAGGTCGTGGGTCCCTGGGCGTCGGATCCTCTGGATCTGGGGTGTGGAGAGCTGGATCGTTGAGATTTAGTCATGAGGGTTGTGCGGTCAGGGTCCACTCTTCTCATCGTCCGCGCTCATCATACTTGCTTTCGTTCGCATCACCCACCTTCCCTCCCTTTATTTTGTTTTGTTTTATTTTTTCCTTTGTTCCGTATCCGTACTACCAGGTTCTACGAGTCTGGTCATCGATGTAGGATTGCACGTTGTGCTTTGCTTAGTTTATTTGGCATACTGCAGGTCTCATCAGGGGGGCTTACATAAAAACAAATTGTGGCTAAGCGAGTGGTGTGATTTTAGAAGAGACAGCGGGTACATAAAAACAACGGACGAGCCGCTTTGTTCTCCACCTCCCGACGGCGACGTTTCTATTCCGCTTGAATATGGATCTTGTACTTTCTCTCTGCGACGACTTCATTCTTGACTCTGCCTGGTCACGCGCTCTTCCATCCGTTCTTGACCCCTCGGTATCGGCCTGGCCACGAGAATATGTCCCTCGTCAGCTCATTTCCCTCTCCGTAATCACCCTCATCGGCATCCACTCCCTCTACTTTACCTTTGCCTGGGCATCATATCGTTTCGTGTTCAACCATGAGATGATGAACCATCCCCGATTCCTTAAAAACCAGATTAAGCTGGAAATCCAGTCTAGCTTGCGCTCATTTCCTGCCTTGACCATCATGTTTCTCCCTTTCTTCCAAGCCGAGGTTATGGGTTACACCAAATTATATGACAGAGTAGAAGAATATGGTTGGCCCTACTTTATATTCTCAATTATATTGTATGTCCCCGTTGTCTTACTGTCTGCTTTGGATCCATCCATAATTCGTTCTTTCTAGTTTCTTAGTCTTTACGGACTACCTCATATATTGGATCCACCGGCTGGAGCACCACCCTTCAGTGTATAAGCATATACACAAGCCACACCACAAGTGGCTAGGTGAGTTCGTCGCGTCATTCTTGCAACATTGAATACAATCGCCTGTTCTGCATACTAATCTTTCGTGTTGCAGTACCTACACCCTTCGCCTCTCACGCGTTCCATCCGATCGACGGATATCTCCAGTCCACACCATATCACGTATTTATCTTCTGCTTCCCCCTCCACCGAACATTGTACCTCGGACTCTTCGTTTTTGTTAACTGCTGGACCATTTTGGTATGCACTGCGTGTCAGCCTCCACTAACTGCACTTATCGATCATCTTCAGATTCACGATTCCGACATGGTCACAGGTCATCCACTTGAGTCGGTTATCAATGGTCCCGCACACCACACACTTCACCATCTCTACTTCACTGTCAACTATGGCCAGGTTTGTTCCTTTCACAATACTCCACGACTGCGCGCCCAACGTTTTCATTGTACACAGTACTTCACGTGGGCCGACCGTTGGGGCGGGTCGTATCGGCACCCAGCCCCGGAGTTAGACCCAATGCTGGAGGTCCAGGCCGCCAAGGCTGCAAAAGCAGTGGCAGATATGCCCAAGGAATCATGATAGTCATATTTGATTTGTGCTTTCCAGAGTTTAATAACCTCCCCTGGGCGTACATATTATATCTAGAATAATTGGCCGGTCCTCGGGACGCTACTGTACGCGGGACAGTAGCTCCTTCTCAAATACTAATTTGTCATACTGTCTACTTGGTGCATGAATTCAAGATATTACCTCTGATATTCGAAATGTGAGTCGTCCGAATCAATTTGAAAAATTGAAGTCTGAGAAGCCAATTGCTGTTGAAAAAAGGATCCCATCCCATATGAGTGTATATATATGGTGACAACCCGTTCTGATGCCTTGATGTTTGACAATCTGCTGCATGTACTTGTGTTGATGCACTGTTGAACATGCCATTGATAAAACGCTCCGTTAGCAGCTGCGCTCCGTTTGCTCTCACGACCGGCTGAGCGCTGAGCACTCGGGCAGGACGAGCCGCAATCAGGCACAAGAGCGCCGCGCAGAGAAAATAAGACGGACACGTGCCTTGGAAGCTCGCCTGGTTTCCTTACGAATGCAGAGTTGATATGCATACCTATTCGTACCTGCGGCAGCCCGCGGGCGGGCCAAACTTAGCACCGCGGGGCACGTTACAATCGACGTGATTACAACGCGTCCGTGGTTGATCCAGTCAATCACCGCACCGGTCTACGTGTCTGAAACATCACTCACCGTCCTAGTGAGGCGGGAATGGCATACAGCCATCGACGCGAGCGCCCAAGGATGAGAAGAGCCTGCAGAACACAGTGCTGGTCCAACACTAATACACGAGTCTTGACCTGCTCGGCACCGAGTGAATGCCTAGGCTATTCCCATAAGCAGGTTGCATCTACGTGCTACTCGGGCAATCGCTGCAATGATGACGCACAGCTCTGGGAACCCGGCCTGGTTAGAACATATCTTCCCGTCGTCGTTCCGATGGTTCCGAGCCCCACGCTCGTATTCGTTGGATCCTGGAAGCTCCTCTGCGGTCTGCTAGCAGCGTGTATGTACTGGTAACCCCCTATCGCCCATCGCCGCCGAGCTCGAAATCCACGACGGCCGGTAGTCCCGCGGTCCCATTAAACTGCTTTCCTAGTCTATGATCATTTGCTGGAAGTACACGTAAAGCAACATGCGGCAATAGGGGGTAGATCCTACGTAGACGAAACACACGCAATAAACAAGACGGTCATGCATAGTAAAGATGTCATATAAGAAGAGCGTGAACCGGGGAGACGTTCCCGAGGAAGTGTGACCGATGTAGAGCAATGATGGGGAAAATGGTAGGATAGCGGATGATGGATAAGAAAGGTGAGAAGGAAAGGAGTGTGCTCGTATGAGGTACAAGGTGAAGACGACAAATTATGCACGCAAGGGGACCGCCCCGACACGAGGTTGATATGGGCAGAGTTGATTGAACAAGTGCGACGGTGTGAACAAACAGGAACGACGAAGCAGGATCAACGAATGTGACCAAAAGCCAAGAATGATGGGTAGACAATACAAGGAGTATATTCCGAGCGCGTAATGATAAGGAGATGGTCCGATCCACAGTAGGGATGGAGCTCTAATCGTCCGATGAATTTCCCGTCAGATCTCGTGTGGAATGGCCAACTGAAAATATGGATGTCGCAGAGCTTCCTTCACAGTGATCCGTTGCGCTGGATCAAAAGCCAGGAGTTGGCGAACGAGGTCCAAGAAATGACGGTTATTGATATCCATTGGAGGAATAATCTCCTATAACCAGCTCAGGTGACCAGATAAGCATATCGCAAGGCAATAGACGCGAACCTGCAAGCTCCGAGTTGCTCGAACCTCTCGCTTGCTTTGCCTGGAAGCCTTTGGTTTCGGCCAATCGAGCTTGTTGCCTTCCTTGAAATACTCTGGTTTTGACCGCGCGCCTGCACGCGCGAATCGTTCTGGCATTTTCCCCATGACCATCTCCATCATGGCCAGATGCTCCAAGTTGTCGTGAGTCTGGAAAAGGGCAACGCCGGTATAAAATTCGACTAATATACACCCAAGAGAGAACGCGTCGCAAGGATAGGACCAACCAAGACCTGTAAATAGATATGTCTCTGCGACTGAAATCTATACGTTATCAGAGTCGCATACCCAAGATAATTTCTGGGGCACGATAATGCCGTGTTGAGACAACGGTTGAGTGATATTCTTCTTGAAAGGTTGCAGAACCAAAGTCAATGAGCCGGATGTCAGTAGACTCTAGAATACGTTTGGTCCGGGGTGGTGCATTTCGCTGGGCATTGCAGTGAGGCACTTGAACATCATTGAGAGCAATGTCGGGGGTTTACCTTGCCTGTCGACGGTACTGCGACCAGTCGGTAGTCGTTATTCACAAGCAATATATTCTCTGGCTTGAGATCTGTGTGGATAAGGTGCAGATCGTGCAAAACTGTCACATATGTGGTGAGGCATCAGTGAATCGGATCGTATGTAAAAGAAATTCTAGAATCGACTGACATGCGACACTG
The DNA here is from genome assembly GCA_003314695.1 of Albatrellus sp. MG142. Classification (NCBI taxonomy): domain Eukaryota; kingdom Fungi; phylum Basidiomycota; class Agaricomycetes; order Russulales; family Albatrellaceae; genus Albatrellus; species Albatrellus sp. MG142. The sequence goes on from QLPM01004974.1 coordinate 26,093, forward strand.
CCAAGTAATTGGCGAGCGAATGATTGTATGTGTTGACGAGGGAAAGGAGCGAATTCATTTTCCTTGAGAAAATCGTAGACACACATGCCAAGTAGTTCTGACACTAGACAGACGTGGTTTCGATGGTCAAAGGAGTGCAATAGGTGTATGCATTTGCTATGAAGACATGATGAGACATGCAGCATCCTCGTATATGTGCTTGATACGTACTGTCGATTTAAGGGATCGCGTTCTTTGAGTTTTTGAAGCACCCGAACCTCAATTTTGCTAGCGTCGCGGTATTTCGGAATTGCTCGGATGATCTTGATTGCAACTCGCTTTCCTGTCTCAGTATCGATGGCTTCAACAACTTTCCCGAAGGTGCCTTGACCCAAGAGACGAACAGTCCGATCTTGACGGGCCCAGAGTGAGACAGGTAACCAGGAGTGACGAAGTTAATCTTACAGCGTTTGTTTATGATATCGTCTGGAACAATAATATAATGACCCTCTTTATCGTCGCAAGGAACGGGCGCCTTCTGCTCCTGTGACAATGCAAGATTAGGACGATGACCAGGATGCTACACAGAAAATCAGGCCGTTCACTGACGTGTGCGGCTGCGCTACTACCAGTCCACGCCACGTTGTTTATTGCGGGTTGAGTGACGACTTGGGCATCTGGAACCAGCTTCCTGGCGACAGTGCCGGGCTCATCGGCATTGTCTCGCCTTCTCTTCTTTGGTGCTGGAATAGGGATGGTTGCGGAGGAGGAAGTACCAGATAGCGCTTGAGCTTCAGCAGCCGCACGCGCTCTGGTGCGGATAGGTGCGGAGTACACTGGGGGCTGATAAGAAACAGAGTAACCGTTGGTATGAGCTATGGTTGCCGGGGAAGCCGTGGGAGGTGGTGTGTCCTCGATTACGATGAATTCTCTGAGCCTGCCATCGCTATCGACCTCCTGGACTTCGGAGTAGCTGACAGTGTATTGATGGGCGCGTTTGCGCTTGCGTGTGGCTATGGGGGGCGTGGGGAGGCCGTTGGGATTCCTATTTACCGTGCTTGAGCTGGTTTGCCTTGAATACTGAGGCACGAGGAGGGTTGGGAGATGTTGGACCGCAGTCTGCATCGTTGCGAACGATGAAGAGCGATGTCAAGAAGAAGGGAGGGGATGAGGATGAGGAAATGGGGGTACGGACAGAGACAGGCCAGCAATGAGAACGCTGAATGTACCACAGTCACTGACCCTTGTTGTTTTCTGTTTGGTACCAGCCACTCCACTTACGTTTTCACCCTTCAATCCCCTGACTCTCCTTAATCTGAACGTCTCTCCTGCGACCGTCTCAACCCTCAGCAGATATTCACAGTCTATCGATGCCTGCAAAATATTTGTGCTTTTTCTCGACCACAGACGTCGTCCTTCGAAAACAAACATTTTTGACTATCTCCGAGGTCACATTAGTCAACTTCAGTAATATGGCGGCCCGATCTGGTTCTCCGTGTTTGGTTCCGTCTTGATGAGAGTCTGTTCAGACATGTTCCAAGACTTGCGTGAGAGACCCTTCATGGTGGAATACGTGTACGCGCTGCAAATGGCATGCTTGTGATACCGTTCGTTTAGGAGGTCGCACAACAACTCTTTTGTAGGTGGCGTACAAGCAAGGTACAGTAAAAGCCAGAGATGAACGGCAGTCGCCGAAATGCCGTACGCCGGTCAGGGGCTCTCACTTATTGCAACTGCTGAGCTTGTGCAGTGGCACAGGATGCTATCCAGAGTGGCTCAGCCAATGATTTTATTGCTCGTTTCAGTGTCCTGCCCAATGACCATCTGGGAATATCGACCGTGGGTATGAGTTCTGCGCAGTACTAGTGCGGACGGATCATGTCCAAAATGGTTTGAAATGGACTGGTGGACAAGTCTATCGCAAGTCAGCCTGAATTTGGGGTCTACTACATGATTCGCAGTGTCAAGAGCTAAGGTCCGTTGAACATCCAGAGCCTATAGATTTGATGGCTAGACCTTGGCGAAGTGTTGGAGTGCACTCAATAATAAGCTCTACTACGACAAATTGACAGGTAAAGGCTGCGTAGCAGTCGGAAATGTCCATTGCAAGATTGGGCCCACCGCCATCAACACAGGTTTGCGTCGCTGAAAAGCCTGATCTAACAGTGACAGCACAGATGTCCTCAGGTGGCATCGAAGTCGTGGCCATGTTCGATTGTGTGCGGGAAGGGCAAGTCAGTGAGGACCCCGCAATACGGGTAGGGCACCGCTCGAGCGTTCCGACTCAGGCCAAACAGACCACAACTCGTCGACGACGTCCAACTCGACGACGCCCGGCCCTCTTAATACTTGCCCCAGTATTACCCCCTTCAGGTTGTGTTGTCCCTCTAAAATTGTCGTCGACGGAATGCGCGGTCTTCCTTTCCCCCAGGATGCTGCTTTCGACCGAGAGGCCTCATACGAGTACGGGACCCCCTCTAGCAACGTCGACGATATCCCTATCGACCCTGCACTCGCAGTCCCGGCCATAGACCCAGCATTACAGGCGTTGGGAAGCGTGCAGCTTGATGGTCAGGTATGTGTACAGTTCGCGGTGCCAGGCCACGCGACGTGCGTCTGTGGCTTCGCGCCATTTAGTACCGCGTCGCGTCGCGCTCCCCGGCCCTATCTGTCACTGCACCCATGTCCACACCATGCGAATAACACATATTGCGACCAGGTCGTGACACATCTACCTTCCGTTGCTCGTTCATCCTCCCCTTTTCGTCGAGAGTATTCACAAGGGCCTCAAGGTGATCCCTTTGCACTCACACCCGATCTTCCTTACTTCCCCGTGGAAGAACAATTACTTTCAAGACCCAGGCCAGCGAAGAAGAAACGCAAATCACGCAGAGGAGAAGGCTGTAGCTTCTGTCGCGGTGACGATAAGAAGAATCGTCGCGGCGAGCCTGAGCCCATGGTGACATGTCAGGATTGTGCTCGCAGCGGTACGGGCGAGAAGATTTGACCTGATTTGTGTATCTAACATGAGCTTCAGGACATCCCACGTGCATGGAACTCAGCGGTGTGCCAGACATCGTTCGTTCCTATCCTTGGAGATGTGTCGAGTGCAAGATTTGTGAGGTCTGTCAGGAAAAGGGCGACGATGTGCGTGCTACCAACCCTTCATGGATTTATAGTTCTTTACCTCGGGTTACTAGGACCGTATCCTATTTTGCGACGCCTGTGACAGAGGTTGGTTTGCGTGCCTCCTTTTTCCGAGAGTATCGTAGTGCTAAACTGACTTCGACCAGGTTGGCACATGGACTGTCTTCAGCCGCCCTTGGAAGAGTCTCCTCCTGGGAAATGGTACTGTCCGCTGTGTCCTCAAGTCCTTCCTACTTTTTCCCCTCCTTCCGGTTCAGAACGGTTTGCTAACTTTCCGCCACGTGGAGATTTGGCTGATGCAATCCTCGCTCCGTTCCCATTTCCATTTTCAATCCGCGAGTCATCTGTTGCTTCCTCCTCACGATCACACCCAATAGCTCCCAAAAGCATTCGAAGTAAACAGAAGGGTAAACACAAGGCCGATCATAGTTGCGAATCGGAAGTTGACGAAGTCGACATTGGGGATTGTGAAACACCCACTGCAAACGGTCGCTCACAGGCAGGTCTTTCTTCTATACGAAGGTCGGCTCGCACAGCTCGGAATACTATCAACGTTCCTTCGCCGCCGCCATCGCCGAAGCACTTGCAGAATAGAGCTAGCCCATCACAGAAACGGATGGTAGTCCGGCTTCGTCTCCCACTGCAAGGCAAAGGAAAGGAGAAAGAGGAAAGCAGTGATGACGAACCCCCGAAGAACATATTCGATGACATTCTGGGTGTGGATGAAAGAGACACAAATAGGACAATGATCATGCCGGCAGACAAAACCAGATTTGAGAAAAGTCGGCAGATAGCTGAGGTATATGCGTCCTAGTAAGATTATTCGGCGAGGCCACAGATAAACTTACTTCCACAGACAAAGCTTTTCCCACCCGTAACCGTCACACCCGCCGGTGTCCTTGAAACCCCCACACCGGGTCCTTCTAGTCGACCACTTCGATCTGCTGGAGCTTATTCTCTTCCGCCACTAACTATTGCTTCTGCAATCGGTCGTTCACTGTCGCCTACGCCATCTACGCCGGGACCCACATCCTTGCAGACTCCGGGACTCAGAATCAAGACGATACGGTTCGGATCATATGATATCCAGACATGGTATGACGCGCCATTTCCAGAGGAGTATGCCAATATACCGGATGGGCGTTTATGGATGTGCGAGTTCTGTTTGAAGTACATGAAGAGTCGGTTTGTTGCTGCACGGCACCAGGTTCGTGGATCTTGTCGTTCAGATTACCACAACGTCGAAGGTCCCAGGCTGACGACTTTATATAGTTGAAGTGCAAAGCTCGTCACCCACCAGGCGATGAGATATATCGTGATAGTGTAATATCAATATTTGAAGTTGACGGGAGACGAAACAAGGTGCGTTATGCTCATATAGACCGCGCATACAACCTTGTCATCTTGCTTTAGATATATTGTCAAAACCTATGTCTGCTCTCCAAGATGTTTCTTGATCACAAGTCATTGTTCTACGATGTAGAACCCTTTCTGTTCTATGTCATGACCGAAGTCGATGATGGGGGTGCTCGCTTTGTGGGATATTTCAGCAAAGAAAAGCGTAGTCCGAAAGATTACAACGTGAGCTGCATTATGACGTTACCAGTCCGTCAAAGACAAGGGTGGGGAAATCTCCTTATCGAATTCAGTGAGTGGTTTGCCGCACATTACAGTGGACTTTTGATCACCGAACAACGCTCAGGCTACCTGTTGTCCAAGAAGGAGCACCGACTTGGATCTCCCGAGAAACCACTGTCGGGCCTCGGTGCATTAGGATACAGGAATTACTGGACGCTGGCTGTCTTGCGGTATCTTCACACGGCTCCAGACAAAATACGCTTGGAAGGTGAGGGCTCCACTCCCTCTTGGGGTATCGTTGATTCTGAGCACCCATGTACTCCAGACATCTGTACCGCTACTAGCATGACGCTTGAAGATGTTTATAATACACTTGTCGACAAGGACTTGATATCTGTCCGCTCCACCTTCCCACCGCCGCCCAAGCTGCTGCCCGGTCAGTCTATTAAATTTCCAAAAGGACGCAAGAATGGCATCGCTCGCCGTCACCTAGTACGAGTCCAGACACAGGATGATGACGTTAACAAGGCCCCGTTTGTACCGCCTACCAATTATGAGATTCATTGGCATGGAGAACAGGTCACTGCTTACCTAGAGAAATGGGAGTCGAAAGGTTACTTGAAGATCAAACCGGAAAAGCTGAAGTGGAGCCCTTTTTTACTATCGAGAACCAGGCAGTCCACGGGCACAGATGAAAGCTCAGTGGATGCAGGAGGATCTGTAGGACCAAACAACGCTTACGCCGATACTGACGTCCACATGTCATCAACCGAGGAACCTCCACTTTCCGTCTCCACCAATATCACTCCAAGCACAGACCAGGCATCAGAGGTTGCACCGACGCCTGTACGTCGGTCGTCCCGCTTTTCTCAATCCAAATCGTCCGCACGCACACCTGATCAGGCACTGTCCTTCATACGGCGCCTGCGCAGCCAAGGCAACGGCCCGGATGACACACTACCCTCCGCAACCCCAAAAATGACTGTCTCATCACCGGCGCCCTCGATGCGGCGCACCCGCTCCGCCGCCGCTCTAAAGACAATTGACATCGCCTCGACACCCTTGCCACGCCCCAAGTCGAAACATGCGTTGTCTGAATCTCCAGTGGATGCGGATGCTGTGCTGGCAGCACGCCTCGCGCTGGAGGATAGTTTGCCCAAGCGACTTCTGCGCTCGCGCTCAAGCGCGGGCCTCGAGCACAAACGCATGGCGTCATTGGAGGGGTGCAAGGTGCCTCCACCTGCACCCGCGCGTAAGCGTCGGAGGATAGACTCGCCGCCGGACGTCGAAGCCGAAGCCAGTGAAAATTTATCTGCGGACGAGGACGGCGATGCGGAGTGTGAGGAACAGGAAGGAAGATCGAACGAGGCACATTCTCCTGGTCCAAACGAGGTCACGCGTAGACACTACTCTGTCCTAGCTCCCACCCAGCATTCTCCCCCAATCAACGGCACGGGCGTCTCTTCCGTAGCACTGAACGGCAACACTGGAAAGTCTGGCGTGGTTGTAGATGCCACACGGGGATTAGCGACAGACGACGTAAAGTCGGAGGCTGACTCCGGAACGCCGTTCACAGGCGTCGTCAGCCGCCAGAGCGCGCCAAGCGATGATACTGTCTTTGCCTTTGATGGGTTGCCGAGTGCTAAGGGAGATGATATGCTTTCGCTGCACATGCAAAACTTGTCCGGGCCTGGTATTCCTCCGAGAAGTGTCCTCCCAGTTGCGATAGACTTGGACGCGGACAGCGAAGCCGAAGAAGACCCCGATGCCGAGGGCGAGCCCGATGATGGGTTCTGACTCTATAATAGTTACATTCCATGCGACTTCACTAATACTTGATCTTTTGTACTAATAGATGTAGCTCATATTTCCTCTAGTTAAGCGGTTTATTGCTTCGGTGGAATACTGGCGAGATTTCGTGCTCTACTCCGAGTGCCTGGATCCCTCATATACCATACCATACAATCAGTGTGAGACTGAGAAAAATCGAATGTTACGTAGTTGTAGGTTGCTCAGTCAATTGCTGCCTTCTGTCGTGTTTGGAGAGGAGCCTATTCGCACCGCAACAAAAGCAGATCCATCAGCAAAGATCAGCGTAAAAAATCAATGAGACAGACCCTTCGTGATTGGATAACTCGTGCATCAATGGCTGGATGAGATAACGTCATTCAAAACGATACAGGACGACAGGACGAGTGTCTGAGGAAAAGCTCTTACACTTTGGCCTTTATGGCCTTCCCACTTTGGACTGATGCTTTGATCAATGGAGAAAATGTGTGGGTGAACAAATACTCACATGCCATCAAGGACTTCCATCACCCGCTGACTGTAAAAGATGTGACAAGTAGGTTTGAAATCAGCTGGTACACGTCCATTCGAGAAACAGAAGCTTCCAGGATAAGCTAATACTGTCCGACGCCCCTCATCGAAGAGTGGAGATCGACAGGAGTCACAGGATATCTAGCAACGCGCGTTACGTAGGACCCAAGCAAGAACTGGTACTTCTACGCAGAACTGACTTTACAAGGAACGTAGTGACCAGATGTGCGCCTTGACTAAACATTTAGCAAATGAAAAAGAATGATTGTGCAGTGTGCACAACATACGTCTCTATACTGAAGAAGTGCAGGCTACTGCCTTTGTTCTTCACGAGACGGACTGATGTCTAATCCATCACGAGATGCATGTCAACTAATGTGATCAACGACTCGGATATCCTGACCTTGGGGTAAATAATTGCCCACTGAAATGGAGCACCTAGAAGTGCTAGTATGGAAGACTCCAGCAGCGATCAGATAGGTCATGCGCTTACCATGAAGACTCTGGCACTGTCGGCAATGACAAAGTTTGGCGTCTAAAGGATTACCATGGAATTCGAAACGGACTAGTACATAGGGAGACAACTTATCAGGATGCATAATTCGGAGCCAAATCTGAAGACATCTGCGTACGGTTTCCGCACCAACATTGACTTGTAAGGCAGCCTGTTATCGTATAGCTAAATCGGAGCTGAGGATTGCATCGTTTACCTGGTATAATGAGGTATGAATCTGTCGCCGTCTGACTTCCATAAGTACGGCGGTTTATTCGCAAAATCTTTGTCACCGTCACCACCTTCACTGCTAGGTATGCTGGGTTGACCTCTCCATCCCGTGTCCGGGAACGGTTGCTGTTGTGAATGTGGATCATCTTCTGCGGCAGTCGAATGCTCTCCCTCGTGACTCGTGAGCATGGCTCCTGACGTTAGACGAGCATCGGTGCGGTCCGATAACTGAGCGCTTCATGACGTCATTGCTCCTCCCGATCCAGCCACACCGCTTTCTATTTTGGATCCGTTGCGCTACTACAGAGATCACTGCGATCGTTTCTCGCTTGTCCCTCATTTTGGGTTTAAAGCCAAACGTGCTAAATAATACTTTCAATTTCCTCCTCCCCTCACCACCGCCATCCTTCCCTTCGTCCACCATCATGACCATTTTCTCCAGACTCCTTCCCGTTGCCGCTAGCGCATACGGACTTCAAACCGGTTAGTGTCATTGTGGAAATATGGACCCGCTCTGATTGAGCATATGCATCAGCTCTCGCGGCCATTTTCGTTCCTAGGGCTGATGAATCGTTTTTTGACATCGGAGGCGCACTTGGTTTCCTCTCCACCACCTTCATATCTATGTACTATCCTACGTTGAAGGCTAAGGTTTGGGAAGGGAGATCCATCCCGTTCCCTCCTCTATCCAGCTTTGCACCAAGACAGCTTCTTTTGAATGCGGCCATCGGCATCTGGAGTGCTAGACTCGGCTCGTTTCTTTTTCATGTAAATCCAACGCTTTCATGTCGGCAGTCATTTAATCAGTTATTTGTCCAGAGGGCTTTGAAGGCTGGCGGGGACTCCAGGTTCGATCAGACTAAGCACATGCCCTTCCGATTCACCATGTTCTGGATCGGAAATGGTATGAATTCCATATATTCTTGTCGTTCTCTATCTGACTCGTTCAGCTACATGGGTCTTCTTGATTGGCCTTCCCGTTTATCTGGTGTGACAATTTTATATATATTCTGCGATTAACAGTATCAGGGATTGATCATGATATCATGTCTTGACAGGTCAACAGCTGTCCTGCGCGTTTCCATCCCGCCCTTGACTACGTGGACTACGCAGCCTTAGCCTTTGCCGGTGGATCATTCCTCTTCGAGGTCATCGCAGACATGCAGAAAAGCGCTTGGCGTAATGCAAAAAGCCGCAAGCAACATGATGAGAAGTTCGTCAGCAGCGGGTTGTGGAGTGTCAGCAGACATCCGAAGTAAATCTTCGCATCTCGTAACTATTGACTATCATTTGACCAAGCACGTATAATTAGCTATCTAGGCGAGGTAGGGATATGGACTGGTTTATGGGCCCTGTCTATTGGGTCCCTTCGCACACCGTGCTATCCAGCTGGAACAGTAGCTCTAGCCGCACTGAGTCCACTCTTCACGTATTTTCTACTTCATAAGGTACACTGTTATCTGCTGTACCATTTCTGAAGGCACTCAATTTTTGGCATCAAATCAGGTTTCTGGTATCCCACAACTCGAGGTTAGGACGTGTTATTTCCTTCACGCAGCGGCTTATTCTGTCTGGTGTATAGCGGGTAGGGAATACGCGCAATGGCGACGACCCTAAGTGGCTTGAGTATAAGAAGTCAGTCCCAGTCCTCTTACCCTTGCACTGCTGGTCGACTTATGCCGTCCTTTCTTAGGAATGTCCCCCTTTTCTGGCCTCGTCTATTCTGACTGAACAGCGAACTCAAGGGTCGCTTATATTTTCCAGCTCTCATGTGTTCCTCGGGATTGCATTCGGGCATCTCTGTCTTGGCGTTGGTCTTTGTATTTATAGTCGATACGATTCACTTCGCTCGGAATCAAGTTTTAGGAAGTAGATTAAACCGCTAGTTTTTGTCAGGTACTACAAACCAATCTTGTGTGTCGGAGAGCGACTTGGTTAATAGTCGCTGAACCGCATCGAGTAGGTTATTTCTTAACTTACAGGCCACGGCATCTGAGCATTGTATGTTTCTGATACTGTGAAGATGGAGATAGAGGACCCCTTAGCTCAGTGGTAGAGCGTGAGATTCCAGAAGTTCTCAGGTGTAAAGACCGTGTGAACAGAGATCCTCAAGGCCATCCGTTCAATCCGGGTAGGGGTCATTCTTTTGCGTTGATTTTTTCGTTTTCGTCATCGCAAGCCGCAAGATATATGATTCTCATTTCTATGTTGCCTACTTTTTACCCTTATAAAAGAATTTTTGAGACGATGATCCGATTCTGCGTTGCTGCCCATAGCCGACATGATTAAAACTGTTCATCAGAAATCTTTGTGATCGTTGTCCAAGTTATCCTTACTGGCAGCTCGGTATGAATGGATATCCGAAATCACAGCACTGATGGTATACGGGTGTCGGGGCCATGTACCGAACAGTAAGGCGCATCAACACGCGTCGCGTAGATATGGGAACCTTGAATGATGATGTGTCTATTTCATCAGTGGTCTTTTATAGTATGGACATCCCGGAACGTTTGCTGTGCACTTGTACCACCCTTAGCAATTGCTAAAAGGCAAAAGGCAAAATTCTAAACAAGTGCTGGTAATATAGCAAAGCATCGGGTTTGGCCCTCGCAAGTTACCTTGCTTGCAAGGTTTCTCCAAACCTGGATACAGGACCAGCATCAGCATCGCGATCGCTTTCTGGGTGTTGATCATCGCCGAAAATTCGAATCAACGCCTGACGATGATCGGGAGTAACCGCCGCGTGTGCTTGTTTGGCTTACCCATCCATTAGAGCGGCAATACTCAGTCTACCGTACTGTACATCCTGCCGGGTAAAGCTGGCGGGAATTACGTACACAGAGGTCTGTAATGAGGGAAGTTGAAACCCCGAATGCACACTCCTCGCGCCACAGCCTACTCTTCTCACAACGATAGACAACTCGCCAACATGAAGCTTGTTAGGTACCTTTATTTCCCTGTCCTTCTTTTTATTGAACATCGTGGTTTTGCCAGTCCATTTGTCTTGCTCGCGCTCGACATTACACGCGCGTCCTCGTTTTCTTTCTGCATTGATGTCTTCAACTCAGGGCTGATGGCCGCGCTTGTGTGTACTCCTAGATTTTTGATGAAGCTGAACAATGAAACTGTGACGATTGAGCTGAAAAACGGGTCGGTAGTGCATGGCACCATTACAGGTCTGTAGCCAACAGTTCATATCACCAGTCCAATCTCTAACGTTCGCAATCACTACCCAGGTGTCGACATGCAAATGAACACTCACCTCAAAACTGTCAAATTGACTGCGCGGAATCGCGAAGCGCAGACACTCGACTCGATCTCGATTCGCGGAAACAACATTCGTTACTTCGTATTACCTGATTCTCTACCCCTCGACACATTGCTTGTGGATGATGCTCCAAAGCCAAAGAGCAAAAAGAAGGACGATTCGAGGGGCCGAGGGAGAGGTCGAGGCGTGGACAGGGGGCGTGGGCGTGGGCGGGGACGAGGGCGAGGACGAGGATTCTAAAATCCGCATCTTGGGCCAATAAAACAAATATCGTTTCAGTTGCCACTCGCCCGACCTTCTTAGTACGTTTTGTCGATTTCATGTACATACAGGTTGATCCAACGGACGGCCCCAGGTTGCCTTTGTACCATCGTCATCAGATCGTCTCATTTTAGTTTGCTCCTCTGCGAAACGGGGTCCGATTCAACCAACAGCACATCTATTCCTGCTAGCTTTAGCTAGGGGTCTTATTACTTGTAACCGCCAAAATTTAGTGTTCGCCGCAGCAGCGGACTATGTAGCGGACTTTGGTCGACATTCGGTGTAGTCTCCTACATACACCAAGTACATCATTCCATGTCACGCGCATGTTGCGCGCAGACTTGGCTCGCTCGCATTCACAAGCACCAGAGCCAGTAGCCCTTCGGTAAGTTCAACCACCCGCTGCACCTGGCGCGCCAGGTATGTCATTACACAAATGCTTCTCTGCTCGTCTTAGAATGCCACCAGTAGGATACACTGTTGCTCTCCGGCCCACTGCCGCTTTCCCTTGCTCGCCCTTGGTCCTGTCATCACCGCATCCATATGCGTTCTCGTGGTATGCCCCCCCCCATCCACCGCACTGCATACACAGCTCGTCTCAGCTGTCGTGAGAATGCCACATGCCGCCGCCACTACATGATATCTCCCCCACTCTGCCGAACCCGCCACTGCACATGCAACCGTAAGTCGAGATAAGCTCGCCCTAAGTATGTCCCTCAGTTCTGCGGATGCCTATCTACACCCAGTTGAACACTTGACAATCTGATATAGCGCATGACCCTGGGAAGTCTCCTTGTGAGACCGTACGCACCTTGTCCTCTCCGTGCTCTCGAGCATCGTGTGCGTATCTCCTTAGTTTCGTATTAGCATGACGCAATCTTCTCTCTGTGCTGTCGTCACTGCCGCATGCTGTTCCTCTCGCCCTGCCTCCCTGCCGCCCTGGCCGCTGCTGCGAGATGAACATGCATGGTGCTCATCTCGTATCTATCGTACACATGCTGCCGCAACCACCGCACGCTGTCCCTCCCTCCCTGCTGGCCCCGGCGCTGCACATAACAGGCCGTCGCTGTTGCCGTCACCGTTCAACTGCGACCTCAGCAAGCTGCTCCGCTCTGCTGCACAAGCAAGGTTTTTGCTGACAGCGGTCGGTGCTCCCAGGTTGAGAAGACGTTTATTTTAATGGGCTGTTCCTCTTATAATTAACAATTTATCATTGATTCAACTATCCTGCAACCTAGCAAAGCCCCATGTCACATGCAACTCTCATGGGCTATCAGCCGTAAGTTGGGGACGTAGTATAAGGTCCGTCAAGGGGACCAAGGTGACCGCCTCAAAAACTCAGCTCGAAGGGTCCGAACTAGTTGGCAAAAATTATGAATCAAACATGCCCCTTCATGTGTGTCTGCACTAGCTGACAATGAAGGTCTACGACAGATAGACAGAGATGCGGAAATTCTTGCCCTGGCGGTGCGATATCCGACGCGGCTTCTTGCGGACTGCCGTGACAGCTAGCTTCGGCATTTGACATTTTTAACAACCTGGCAGACTCCGTCGCCGAACAGGTTTGCCCCCAACACTACGGATCATGACCATCATGACAAAACAGAAATTTGCAACCCGTGCGCATCGAGACCGCCGTCACCGCACGCCGCCGCCTTGCTGTACCGCATAGTAACCTGTAACAAAGGTGCATTACTTCCACCTTCATGGTGTATATAGAAATGAGCAGTCCCAACGCTCGTGCACGGCGCATCTGGAGTGGAAAATAGGTTGGCGGCCACCTACGGCAAAGCACCGAGTGCACAATCCTCGTAAGGGACTCCTTAGTGCAGTATTGGGGCACAGTTCCCTATTAACATGGCGATCAGCATGCCAGCACTGATATCACCAACGTAGGCTTGGAAACCCACTCAAACAGCGTCGACCGGCTGTCGAAATTGGCTGGAATACATGCATGGAGTAAGTTAGAGCTGCGGAGATAGCGTGAGAAATCTATGTGCCACTGGTGTACTAAGCAATGCAGCATCGTGCCGTCAGGGAGCGTTGTAGGGGTCCTCGCCATCAAGAGGACATGAGATCACGGTGCCCTTGCTTTGGGATGACACATAGCCTTTCGAGTGTAGCTGCCTTGTAAATGACAGGATTAATCACAGACAACGCGACCAGCATCTCCGACTCGGAGTCATTGCCTGAAAAGGCATCACGAAGTGCCTTTCATGACAATGTGCCGCGATGAGAAAAAGATCACCCAGATACGTTTGTGTGACTGTTACCAAGGTCAAATTAGACCTTGCATATTCAGCTCAACTTATGGAAAGAGATTGTGTTCAAATTTCTGGTCGAATGTACGGAGTCTAATAATATCCGTAATGCCACGATGTTTGTGTTGTAGGCCAAGCACAGGAGCGGTGGCCAAGGTCTAGTTCGAGTCCGAGCTGAGTCCTACTGTCACTCGTTTTGCGTGGCTAATCTGCATATTAGGTGAGGTTGGTCAATTTCTCCAAGCCGCATTCGGACACAGGAGGGCGGAGAAGCCTTGCGTCTATGCGCCAGCGCTGCCTAATGACATGCGGATATTGGTACAGTAGCTATGTCATAATGCATGAGGTCATCTTGCATAAATGTCATGATAAATCGGATTTTGGTTGGTCCCAACTTGGGCGGCTTGTAAGCGCCCAAGTTTTTTCATAATGCATGATGCATATGCTATGCATTACCACATACTTATTTTCGATTGTTTCAAGTCCTTGTATGGGAATATTGAGGTCAAAACTCTGCAAATATTCAAAACTCAAATTCTTTTCCCCCACTAATTCCTCGGCTGCCATGAATGAGAAAAAAGAAGGCCTCGAGACAAACTACAGCCTTATGTGCGGAAACCACAAACTAAAGTTAACAAGAATCCACCGGCAATATCTGCTAAATCCACTGAGAAGAGGGGCCGGGAAAACCTGACTCTGCACGATTGGTTGACAGGTTTTAGACTTATTGATGCACATCCAGATCTGCCGCATTCTGTTGAGCGAAGGGTGTCACAATTTTGCGAGCAGCTACAATATGTATATGTTACACATGCGACAAATTGTGGCGGCATTTCGCTCTGCATAAATGTAATAATGCATAGGATTTTCGGCCACCTGACCTTATGCGTTATGACATAGTCTATTGTAGTTCCGTTTTAGTTGAACTTCCGAGTCCCCGTCGTCTTTTACAGTGGGAGTCGGCAACGCCTCGCATGTTTATCCAATTCTATGTGGGCATCATATGCTTACCAGTCTCGTTGTAGCATCAAGTCGAACCATCATGGAATCCGCCCATCTGTTTCGTATAGCTGCTATCAGACCACGTCCCCGCCAGGTGCAAATCTCGACTTTACTCGGCGTCCGATTCCTCAGTCAATCTCTCCCGGCACCACCTGCACTCGAATCACTAGAAACATTTCAGGACGCGTCACAGGCACGCAGCTGGCTTACTAGCTTCAAGGCAGTCACCATTCCTAGGGATCTTGTGGAAATAACGTTTTCTCGTAGTTCAGGTCCAGGCGGACAGGTTTGTGCAAATTCCTGCGGCGCGAAGGAATGCTCACGCCAGGTTCTGATAGAATGTCAACAAAGTGAACACGAAAGCGACTGTGAGATGTTCGGTCGACTCTCGTTGGATACCTCTGTGGGCTAAAGAAGGCCTTCTCAAATCGGTTCAGTATTCCTCTCCTGCACCGCCGCGCCCTAACTAATACACTGCAGCCATATTACGTTTCTTCCTCACGTTCCATCTTGATCACGTCAACTGTGCATCGCTCACAAGCACAGAATATAGAAAACTGTCTAATGAAGGTACGCTACAGTGATGATAAAGGTTCGTGCAAAGCTGACATTGATGGATAGCTACACAATCTAGTCACTACTACGTCGTCCTCTCCAATTCGTGGTGAACCATCAGAACATCAGATAGAACGTGTACGGGAGCTTAAAAGGGCCGAAAATTCAAGACGGAGGAAAGAAAAAGGCCTACGGAGTGAAGTAAAGAAAAGCCGAGCCAGTAATAGGAACATCGATTGGCCTTAAGTTAGATGAATTTCTACCCCACCTCGAACTGAACAGAGCATAAATAGTTCCTTTCTGGTCAGACCTCCGTTCCTGCACATTATTTAGGTGATTTCAATTTTGACTAACTACCTGTACTATAGATATCCATCTTCGATAATGTTGAGCTACTTTCACGGATCCAGTGAAGTGATTGACGCCATGCTTTGTGTTGTATCAAGGCAGCTCCTGCGCTTCGGTCTAATCATTTATGGTCTCACATCCAGTTGGTGGTGCACTACTCCATAACATCGTGGCGAAGACAGGCTCGACTATCCGCGGCGACCAATCAGTCGTATCACAATAATCTTAGTCTGTTGCAGCACCTTTGTTGTCTCCTTAGGGAAGCGCTACTGGTCAGTTTACTTGTTGGTTGTTGTCAGAATATCAGTTGTCACTCCACTTGGGGCCGCCTAGTCTTGACTTCTAATGAAAGTTCCTACTGCTGCATTTCTAGAGTTTATAGGCACATTTCTATTTCTCCTTGGAAAGGCTGCATCCAAGCCCCTATATAAGAAGCTGGATCAATGCCTTTGGCGACGAAACATGTTCTGTGGTCGTCTGCGTCTTCTCATCTCGAGTTGGTTGTTCATTCCGTGTCGCAGGAGAGTTATTCAATCCGAACATCAACATGACCCGCTTCTGGCTGAAGCCATTCGGCCTGTTCGATTAGTTCCCTACAGCATTGCACTACAGGTGCTATCACTGCCTCGGCCCTTCTTGCGTTGGTCTCGGGCCCCTTGACCTCACAGTAAGTTATCCACCGTGTACATCTGTCTCACCGCTCATGTTAATTTACAGCACCACTATCGGGGATAAGCGAGGCTCAGCGTGTCGTTATCGTGATGTTTGTCACCGCGTCCTTAGTGGTGGCTGTACTCACGACAGAAACATCAGGCATCGCCATTAGCACCCTCGTGTTCTATTTTTCTACTATGATCCTGGTACAGAAGGTTTCTGATCTATGCCTCAATCGATCAGGTTGGAATTGGGCCGACTCTTTTGCACACCATCTGTGCGTCCATCATATCAACAAGCTAATATGGCTCGCGTTGATGTCGGGGGCGCTTGTACATGGCTTCACGGTCTACTTCACCGGTGCCGGCACGATGCTCTTGAGCCTGCGGCGATGACTGGGTTCCCCCTACTCTTACCATTGACTACACGTAACTTCGATTTTTTGTACAAAGAAATCTGATTGCAAATCTCCGGTAGGATCCTCTTGTGGGGCATGCTTTTGGTATAGGGTTCAGCTCGAGCTCACAATTGTCTCTCGCGGATTTTGGACAAAAACTAATGTCGATTGTCAGAGCATCAGAGCACCGAGCTTGACCACTGAGTAAAGAATACTTGATTTTATCCATCCATGATCTTGTTTGAAACCCATTCGTGCCTTCAGCCTCATAAATAAATGGCCCTCGCAATAGGTTTGGCGGAAACTGATACATATCATCTTTAGCTTTAGGATATAATTAGTGGACAAGATGCAGTATGCTGAGCAAGCTCGGGTATCACAACGTACAACGCAAGTACGCTTCTACATATTACAATAGTGTTGGGTATATAATACAATAGGTAATGGAATCGATAAGTTTGCGCATCCTGTGAATAGTTCATATCAGCCCCCCCAGACAGATGGGTATACGTCTGGGGATATCTGTCAGGAGGGGAAGCCAGTTAAGGGCCGCATAACTGTCATGATGCATACGTATCTCTGCAGCACGTGAACGATATTAGTACAATGATCTGACCCCCTAGCCAGTCATCCATAAATATATAGGCTCCATCAAGGCTCCATCCCTTGTCGAGCTGCGGACGGGGTTAAGGGTAATTGCTCATAGTATTAAGCATCTTTGTAAAAGGCGGCACAGCACATCAACAATGCTCCGCCGGACCCGCGACGGATTGAGGTTGTAGCGCTGGCGAGCCGCTCTGTGAGCCATGGTTTGGGCGCTTGCAGTGAGGGTGGCGTTCCTGAAGAACGGGTATTAGCGGCGTGTACCAACAGGTGGCATCAAACGTCCTATTCGAGTACTCACCTCGCCTTCGTTCCACAACCGATGTTTGCGACTCGGTGGCGAACGGTCCAGTCGCACCTGTTCCGAGGCGCTCGGACTAGACGAGCTAGCCGTGCGGACACTATGCGGTGATCCCGCATGCGATGAACGGAGATGATCATACCGGTCGTCATCCCAATTGTAGGCCGACCGCATAGGTAAGGCGTGCTCCATCATCCGAGGTCGGGTTATGAGGCGCTGATGATCTGCATGGTAATATCGGGGCGGTTCTCCATCAGAAGACATCGAGAGTTTGCGGGTGTACGATTCTGAAACTTAAACACGGATCAATATGCGACGTCTCCAAATGACCAACTGCTTTACCACACGGTGCTGAGCATTGCTGATCTTGGCGAAGAACTATTGAAACTGTATAACATTATATTAGCCATTCCATATGACGTTGCCACGTGTAGAGTTTTACCCAGGCCATCGCGACGGTCTTCCTCTGTCGCGGTATCTTGCCATGCTCGGCGCTCAGCTTCAAGACATTGGCTATACATAATAAAGGCCTCCTGCGTGTCCTTCTGGGCACGCCTCAGAACACTCCGATAATTCTGAAGTCGGCGTCCTGGTCTCATGATGAGTACTGCATTTCTCGCAAAGAAATGTCCCAGAGCAGGTGCTCGTAAGATATATGACTTACTTGATGACTCGACTTCTTCTTCGAGAGTGCTGATAGCACCAAGGCGTGGGCTTGACACAGTAATCTGAGGTTGATAGGGTAAACTCGACGTAAGGTGCTGGCTATAGTGAGGAAGGACACCGTCTATGGGAGGCGGTTGTGATCAGAGCAGAAAACCTCGATGATTAAGACTTACCTCTCGGTGATGGATGCTTATACTCTTCTTCCGCGTAACCAGAATCAGACCCATTGACAACTGACTCATCAGAAGGTTCAGGCGTCATTGAGGACTCAGTGGTATGTCGCAAGGGAGCAGTGTAACGGTTTTCAAAGTACGCCTTGCGCAGCCGGGGATTATGCGGGATACCAGCTTCTTGTCGTTCGATAAATTTTTGGAGGAACGTGAGATCGACATTATCCGGCATAATATATGGAGGGCCTTTGATATCTCCACGCTGCATGAGCAATTCAAGGTGGGACATGACTTTATCCTTGAGCTGCTGTAACCACTCGTGAAGCTCCATGTGGTCTTGATCGGCGACTGCATCATAGTCCTGCCGCCGGCGGGCCTTGCGCCAGTATGTCTTGGTGAGCTTCAGAGCATGGTTGACCTCGCCGTCAAGACGGCGATACCAGTCGCTTGCCTGGCAGTTCAACAACACGGTAAGCACGCCTGGCTGGACGCGCAGCTGAAGGAGGCAGCGACCCTCGGCATCGGGCGGACTGAGCACGCCTTTCTGGCCCTGGTTTCCACGGGTGGCTCCACGAGAGACGTTACCAAGTTCTGGCCATGGAAGGTCATCAACTAGCATGTCTTGGAGATAGATTGTCAAGACAAGAGAGAGGGAATGTTGAGGAGATTTAACGAGGAAGGTACGAGGACCGGAGTCTGGTGAAGCGAGATTTATATGAAACTGGCCGCCACTTAGTGGGACCGCTAATGCATTGAAGATGTCGGCGCGAGTCCATGCCGCTTGAAGATTGATGAGGTGCGTACGGACACTGCCTTGGGTCAGGTCCAGTGGGGGCAGCCATGTACCTGTTTTGTACTGTCAAATTATGAGATAGAGGACGCTAGATAGGCAACGTCTCGTGGAACATAAGCAATGAAATTGACGAGATGTTAGGATCAGAAATAATGCTGCCATCACCTCAGTTTACCTTTTCGAGCAGCTCTTTATGTTCCCATGCTCACACATGCGGAAACACCCACTCCGCGGCTCCCTGATTTTCCCCTTGACAGTCGTCTGTCGGTCATCAGCACGTCGTCAGCTGCTTTTGATCTTCAACTTTTGTCCGGTCGGCTACGATCTCCCGCACTCGCTCTCTCAGGCTGTTCCTAGTAGTAAGTTTTGGACCGCCGCCACAACTTGTTGGCCCCGTAACCCTCGTCATGAGAAAAATTCTCCATAAAATCATTTACATGTGCTTCATTACGTCGTATCATGCCGTTCATAAGATGTGAGCATCTATATCATAATCCTCTTCCTGCTCATCATTCATCAGAAGGGCTGTGACTTTGGCCATCGGCCACTCTTCTGACACGTTACGACATGTCAGAATCCCCTAGGTCACAATCTACCCGTAGTTGCTTCCTCACTCGATGTTGTTTTGCTCCAGACTCGGGCCTTCTTTGCTATACAGTACTTCACCTCATGGCATCTTGCCCCTATCCTCACGAAGACGTCCACCCAATGCTTAGCGATATCTGGTTCATCACTCTTGCCATATCTGTCTCTGAGCTCTAATGCTTTCCACGACGACTTCTTTTTTTATATTTCTTTAGTTAACTCTGATGACTACATAGCATCCATTACCTCGCAAACCCCATCGTACAATGCACTTCCACATTGACTCCCACTTTGGATGATAGCTGGTGTCAATACGATGCTATCTACTTCCATTTGTCAAGGGACGGCCTTTCTGTTTTATACAGTGGCCGACGGAGGTACATCTCTCATCATGACTTAATCTTTCCGGAAATCATAGTGTGAAATCATCAATTCTGTCACCTGAAACGCACAGAGTACTTTCGACCGAGTGCTTTTATTAGTGAGGCAGTCTTCCTAGAAGACCCGTTGTCTTTGCGCCGAAACTCCCCGGTATGTACTGGAAGGGTCTATTTGGTGACTTGAGATCATGTGAAAGATTTCTAATACTCTGACGTGAAGGCAACGATCACATCGACGCGACCACGATCAGAGTTCTGGACAGAGTTACAGCCCATGATTGTTGGAAGGAGAGATATAGCGAGATCTGATATAACTGCCTAGGTCGGATTGCAACGATGGCATTTGATCGCAAATATGTAGCTCTCAAAGTCAGTCAGTCTGCCGAGCTGCCGCACTGGGTCGACCGCATATAGCTTCTTCCTTTGCTAACTTATGGTCGGGTCAAGAAATGTCTGCATGAGCTTATTATACTTGGAGAGGTTGGCAGCGAGTACGCATGGCCATGGTTGAACTTCTATGTTGCGCAATGCGTACGCTCGGCAAGGAGCATATCTGAAGAACTTCGTTCTGTTCTATGTGTAGGTCTCAATCATGATGCTTTATCTCGAATTAATGTCTGCGTGGGTTATTTTCGACACAACTGTAAACCGAGGTAGCCATCCCACCTAATGTCGAACGATCAACATCACGGTACAGTGCTTGTTTTGATATCTAACCCTACTGGTCCCATATAGCGTTTAACGCCCATGAGAAGTGATCACCAAACCCGACCACATCCAGACCCTGAACAGGGCTAACCTTCGGCAAGAGCCTTTAGCAAGCTCGTCGTTTAGCAAGTGAAGAGCCGCCAGTCAGGACGTGGTATTCGCCTGCCGGATCGAGTGACGCACCCGTCTTCAGTCTTCATAGTTGCACCGATGGAGAATCTGTGGAATAGATACAGTACAGGGCCTGAAGAACGTTAGTCACTTGTGATACATCTGCCCAATTGCATTGCGATTGAGTGGCAGCGCGCCGGGACTCGGAAGATCAATGGAACACAAAATTACTCAGCATAGAATAGTCAAGCCGTGACATTAGACTAACTTAATTCTAGTTTACTCGTGCCGTCGCTAATGCATCGGAATAACTCGAAGGAAGATGATGCCATCGGGTCCACTTTGATGCATCGGCATAAAAGCCGATGGGTGACTCAAAGAGGCATTGATATGGAGTCGAGCCCTTGAACCCGCCAGGCTTGCCGGGAAGAATAAAAGCGATAAGCGCCTTTCGCATCAGGCAAAATTACCAATATTGATAACAATGATATGCCAGAAACTAGAACTATAACCCAGGATGACTAAGCTACGTGAAAGTTCTAGATGTACTCCTTGCATATCTGATGTTTGAGCAATTTCCATTGGCAGCCTGCTTGATCACAACAGGAAAATGTTAGCCGAGCATCAATGTACGATCAAGTCTTGCATTAGCGCTGTGATGAGAACTCCAAAGGGATTCCCGTCCCAACGACATTGATAACCAGGAATGATGTTAACAAGCAATTTTGATGCTTCACTGGAACTCTGATGATTGATCCATTGAACAACCAACAATCGAAAGCGCAGGAGAGAAAGTGGAAATCTCGCTGAAAGCCATAAATTCAAGCTCTAGGTCACAAGTTTTGGCATGTCCCAAACCTGCAGCGTTAAGTCAGGCGTAATGAATACAGTGAGAAGAGAATCCCGCTACATATCCTATTGTGGATCGGTGGTAATTGTCGTCCCGTATACTGACGTGGGGTGTATACCATGGCGAGCCCTTCTAAGCAGTACTGCCTCCGAGTCTAGACACCCGTCATGAATTACGAAGTAATTCCACGACAAATAGCGCAGCTTTCCTTCTGGTCGTCATATGACACGTAAACTGCAAGGCGATGGGAGCAAAGTCACAAACTAGGTGTGATATGCCACTAGCGTTCCTGCAGACTAGATTGCGCAATTCGCCTGACGGTTGAGAAGCAATCTCCACGGTACTTATTATCAAATTGGAAGAATGTGGGACGACCCTCATCGCCGGTTCACTAGAAAACGAATGCCGACAGGCGTATTGCCACCGCGTGGTCAGGAAATCTGTTACGGCAGAAGGAGCTAGGGTTTCCGGTCCAACTGGAACGGTAACTGTCGTGTTACAAGAAGCTTATGATCAATGTGCCGCTGTTGACATTGTGGCAACTAACGTCGAAACATCCCGTTGCAAGTATCGTCCAGCCTGCCCACGAGTGATGGGATCAAACCCAGTACAATTGTGATGGGGTACCTTGCGCCAATCGCGTGCTAATTTGTGGAAACTTCTGAAGGAATTGCGACTAAGGTAGCCGTCCTTGAAACTGCAAAAATAAGCGCACGTCAAACAATTCTCGAAACCGATTACCTGTACCTTGCACAGATTGACCATGATCATTGCCGATAATAATCCAGAGAACGAGAGTGTTTGACGAATTGAGGTCGCACAGCGACCAAAGAAATGGAGAATTGGGAGGAGGGGACTAATTACAAGGTGGGAGCGCCGAATTGGAGCTTGGCACCGTGTGTATGGAATCCATACAAGCAAAGGACCTGGTGCTGAATTCAAACCAGATATCCACCATTGAAATCAACTACCAATAGGAACCACTGGCAGTGCCCAGTGGCATTGGGTATTGCAGGGTATGAGTTGACGACCACCAGCTAGCAATCAAGAGATCTGGGTGTCAGTTATACACGTCTGAGAGGCCCGCCGAGCGCACCGGGGTGGTTTCGTTGATGCAATCAAGAAAGTATCTGACAATGATGTTCGCACAGAGCGAATACCAAATTCCGAGTCTGACTGATAAGACCTAAGAAGCACCACACATTGTTGAACGGTTCGGTGAGAATCAGCGCCGCCGTTCAAAGTATGATGTATGTCCACTGATATCAAGTGTGAGTGATATAACTCATCATAAATGGTCAGAATGGCAGCAAATCGTACGTGTGACCAGTCATCGAGACGCAGGCTGTAGGGGCGCAGCGGTATGCTGGGCACTACTACCGCATCAGAATCACTTCTGATTGTTTGAAGTGTGAGCCAGAACAAATTGTGCAAATAATTTTAGATAGTCAATAACTGAGCTTCTATGCATATTCCGGAGTAATTATTTGACAATAGGAAATGAGACCAACTGTAACAGACCTTGACCATCATGGTGCACTAGTTGTTGAGTTTGAGACATGATGCATCTGGTTCTGGTTTTTTAATACCAGAGATCAGGTAGAAGCGGCGTAGATGCTTACGCACCCTGTGCAAAAATCAGAAGAGCATGACAAAATCCTTACAAGGAGGAAGCGCATTTATTATCCGTAATTCAATCTGCATAGCTCAGCATAACGAAGCCATACCGTCGTCAAAACCAAACATATACAGTATCTCCGGATCCATATAGTAACACCGGTGATGTCCAGCTGTCATATCAACAATGCATTGACGACAAGTTCCACGCTGTCAGTAAGACATCCTGATCATCGAACCCGACATCAAATAAGCACATTGGGAAAATTGACAAGATGGCGTGATACAAGATGACAAGGAGCTTTCCTTGCGACATACGTGTGCGGGCTAAATTAGGCTATCATTGTCCTCTTCTAACGTTGAAAAGGAGAGTGCCCCACGCGTACTAAGCTGATGTGGTCTCCGAAGTGGACCTGACAAGCTTGTAGACAAAGAGACGGGACTATAAAAGGCAATGGTCTGGAAATGCAAACGAGAGTTGAACTTATGGAAGCAGGGATGGATCCAGTCACATGCGTGATACCGTCGATTCCGAGAATAGTACCATGCTCCAAATCTGAGACCAAGTCCACGCAGGAGACAACAAAAAATGTATTGGTTGAACGACGTGAAAACTGTGGTGTGAGTAAAGTCCATGATGAAGAGCGCGAGAACCGATGTTAAAAAGTGCATCTGTAGGACGAAGCTTATGGTTAAGGCATGCATGCACCACCGGCGTAGGATCAACTTGCCTAAAAAACATATTACACATACACAGCAATCGCTCCCCGTGTATCGTCGGCTACCCACCCACGACCTTCGACAAGTAAACTCAGGTGAAGATGTCCACATCCTGCTACAGGGCAATGCCACTCATATTCTGCATTAATTCGTGGGGCGTCTACCTTTTGCTTGCCTTTTGCAGAGGTGCCCCCTGCAAAAGAGAGGTGCATCGATAATCCTGATTGGCTAGACGCAATGGAATTAGGACCACGGTGGTATGGGTGCGGCCGGACACGTGAGCGACGAGATGTCTGTGTCGGAGGCAGGAAACTATTTGTTTGTTGGCCAGTAGATTTGCGCGGACGTAAACGAGCCCGCATCGGATTTTCATCGGCGCCGGTAAGAGACGAGACATCTTCCTGAAGCTTGCCTGGGGGTAATTGCGAAGCTTTGCCTTTGCCTTTTTGAGAATCTGCTTGATACACTTCAAGAGCTGCTCAAAGTGGATAATCAATACCAGATCAGGAGAAAACTCTGCTCGTGATAGCTCTCACCCCGATTCTTTACTTCCGTACCATCCCGTATCTCGATTCCATCCATTTCAAGCGTCGGAGGTGGCAAAGGCTTCGTCAACTTGTTGACACACTTCCCATCCAGTATGTGACCACATCTCAACCCCCATATTCTGCGATTAGATCGTTCTTCTTCTGTAGCAGCATCGCTGCTCGATATAAGAGGATCAAGACATTCAGCGCAAACCAAAATATCGGAACATGGCGAAGAACTAGCGATAGCGTTGCTGGATGTGCCCACTTCATCGTCAAGTACAATGACATCCTGTGAAGATGCCTTCGGTGCTAAGGGAGAGAAGTCTTGTGCGAAGCCATGGGCAGGCGGATATGGGTGCGTGTAAGCCACGCGATACTGGGGAATCATCCTGCGAAAATGTCCCGCAAAATTGTCATCAATATCGGAGAACAAAGGACCATTTGCTCGACCATCGAATGCATCATCAATTAGAGCGTCCGCAAATGTCAACTCCTCGAGCATGTCTGCCCCACTCGAATTTCCATCGAACAGGCTACTCCACGAGGACGGTCGGTCCGCCAACCGACGGAAGCCTTGGAATAAATGAGGAAAATTGAGATATTCTTGGATGGCTGACAAGGCAGACTGGCGCCGACGTTGGCGTTGAATGGCCTCTTCAGCCATGCGCTGGTGGCTGAGTGAAAGAAATGCACCACCGAGACCCATTACAGGGCGATGATGAGATGCAGGTGCAGCGGCGAGCAGGATTGGTTCATGGGGCGGTGTGTGAGTCTGCGCATTCAGGGATCGCTCAAAGTCGAATGGCTGCTCATTCGGGCGCACAACACCAGAGGAGGGCTGTGCGTTGTATCGAGCTGAGGTGTGGGGCGTACGGTGGCGTTGCGATCGAAGACGGGCCGGGAGTACCGGGACAGGAGGAACAGACATGCTCAAAGGCTGAGGTGGAGGAGAAAAAAGGCGGGCCCCTACATGGGAAGGTAAGGGGATCGTGTCAGCGCTGCCCAGCCTATGCTAGATCAAGCCGGGACTTGCTAGAGTGCTGGGAGGGTGTATGGCTAGAAGTCGATGGCCCTTCCTGCAATTCGTCGTCGCTATCCAAAATTATGGCGGTTTGAAACGATGTCCCCGATGAGTGCTCTTCGATCCGTCTCCGCTGTGGCGCGTGCTGGACGATGTCCTCGTCAAAAGAGTCGACATCGATTACCTCGTGCGACGATCTCCGACGCCTCTGAGCAATGACTGAAGAAATATTGTCCACAGCAGCGGCGGACATGAAGGATTTGGCAAAATGACAAAGAGTCGAGTTGATGTCACTGTGATCAAAGGCGACGTTGGTTATGTTGCCATTGAGAACAACGGAACGGCGCAAGAGCAAATGGACAAAGGTTCTCACAAATACGTAAGCTGCCGCACAGACCACCTCATCAGGGTATAAAATTTCTTTCTTGTTCTAGCTGTCACTCATCATGTTGATATTCTATGTTGTGGTGATCATATGGTGAGTATCAGCTTCTTCGTGTTGAATGTGCTTTTCTTTGAGATGACCTTATTCTCTTCCCCGTCCTACACGACCATGCCGAGGAATAGAGCTGTCTGTTCGCAACAGACACGCATCCTGCGGGACGCAAAGTGTACTTGCCAGTGCCATTTCGTCTGATTTTTTTCGATTGTTCTTCTCTTCTACATGTTGCGGTAAAGACTTACGAATACTTCTTTTGAAGGTCTAGTACTTTCCTATCTTCTGATGTTTTTGGTGAGTAACATCCGCTTACGGTTTGATTTTGGGAGTTTGTACTCCTTTCGTGATGAGTATTTTCCGAAATTCGCAGTTTCCACTCTAGTGCCCTCCTTACGGAGTACTCCCCCAATGCTGAACGTCTACCATTCCCCCTCATGCCCGCTGAACCCATTGGCGTGGCGGAGCGTGGGCCGCCGTTTGTTAACGGTGCGCTGGGCGCAAAGCGGGTGGTTGGCGCGGTGCGGGTCAGAATGACCTTCCTATGGATGTCTGACTTTTCTATAATTATGTCTGCTCTGGTCAACAGACTGGTGTGCTAAATCATTCTGTTACAGGTATTTTGTGTTGTTCCTCGTTCGGGCCTTTGTTATATGTCTTTAATAGCCTTTCCATTGTTGCAATGCAAAGAAAAATTGAAGTGTTCCTCGAGTAAAGGCAATGAATGTTAAACAGAATAGCAAGTTGGACAACATTGTGGGACGCACCACTTTAGCGATGAATCATATCCCTTGCAAACCAGTTAATAGACAACAGTGTTCTGTAGCACCGTGAACAGAACGAGAACCCTAACCTTCATCTATCGAAACGTGTGTGACGCGTACTCTGGCAGCCCTGTCATAGACACAGAACATTGTACAATCTGTTCCTTGATACCATTGCCATTTTATCGGCACGATCCAGAGGACCGCGGAAGATATCATTATGTCCCAACTGTCTGTACACTCTGCTGCTCAAAATCGTAATCGCCGCTATATCTCAAAGTCATCCTTAAACTAATTACATCTGCACAGACCAGTTATCGTTACTTCGTGTTCTTGTAACCGAAGACCACCAGCTCGCCAATGCAGCAGACGCAGTATGCCCGACCCTACCTTTCCCATGATCATTTATTGGAAGATTGATGGTTTGCGCAGGATGAACGTACGCCTTTGCATTGGGCCGCTTCTTCTGGTTCGTTAGATATCACACACTTCCTGTTGGATCAGAAAGTCGATGTGGACAAGACCGATGGAGGAGGTTGGACTGCTCTCCAGATTGCTGGTAGGTTCATTATTACTTCATGCATTACAGAAGCATCAGACGGCATGTGCAGTCAGTGCCGGCCACGAAGAAGTGGTGAGGGAACTGGTGGGAGCAGGAGCGGATGTCAACAAGAAGAACGACAAAGGGATCACACCATTGTGAGCTCCCACTGTTCATACTTAACCTGTTCCCTGGCACATTGATCCCAAGGCACTACGCTGCGTCTAAATCCCGAGTCGAGGTAAGTATGTCAGTCCAAGATAACTTGAGATTGCGTCGACACTGCCATTCTATAGATCGGTCGGTTCCTGATCTCACGAGGAGCAGACGTAAGAATGAATACCTCGTCCTAAAGCATTAACATTAACAGCTAGGTTCCAGATTAATGCGCGTGACAAGGCTAATCAAACACCGCTGTGAGCTCTACCTCCAATACCTTCAAATTCGTTGGGGAAGTACCTGACTTTAGGTAACATAGCCATCGTGCAGCGACGATAGGATCCACTGGATTTATAGCACTCTTACTAAATCCACCAGAAGGTCATCCAAAAACAAGGGTGAACACAGGAGACCGTGTCGGTATGCGCCCATCACTGAAAACATATCATATGAATCGTGACCCTTTCATTAACAGGAAACACGCCTCTCCATCTTGCTATGGAGTCCGCACACGCCCAAGTTGCCGGACTTCTCATCGATGCTGGTGCAGATAGGACTCGTGTACGTCACTTTCTCTTCTGTTCCCATATACCACCGTTGAAATTCGGTGTTATAGACCAACCTGGATGAGGAAACGCCTGAGGAAGTTGAGGGCGTCGGCGGACAGGAGCAGAAGCGTGCCCGAGAGTTCCTCATTGATCGTTATGGAAAGGCTGCTTGAGGATGACGACGGACTGTAAGTTCGTGTGTCTTTACAGACTAGTGATGGATGCACTCGTGCCAGATAGTGATTGTAGACCTGAGCTCCGTAGAAGGCGAAATTTGGTTGTCTACGTGTAAAGGCACACATGTAGTAATATAATTTTCGATTACAGGATCTGAGAGGCGGTAAATGGAGCATCATCCTCTCACGTTCCTTGCCCCTTTGCCTTGACTCCTCTGGTCTTTCCACCAGTATAACCACAGCGGGATATGTACACGGTGAATGGTTGTTGTCCTGCTGGAATTGTGTCACATTGCATACCACGCGCGCACACGTTGTTTGCCATTTACGGAAACCTAAGCTTGGGTCGTATAAAACACGTTTTGCAGATCCGTTCAGCAACGAAAGAACGCTATGGCATCTGGTGCTTTGCCTTTAAAAGTCACCCCAGCGAATACGCCTTCAAAACTCAAGCCCATTTCCGGTGCAGACCGCAATATTGAATCCCCTGCGCCGCCAACTGTACCCAAGCAAGCTCAGGCTGGTCTCTCAAATCCCTCCGACATCTCAAGCCCACACGAGCTCACTGCGTTTGTTCGTTTCCAACATGAATTCCTATTAAACTCATCCCTAACGTTATCGTGGGTACGGCCAGGTCGAAACTCTGTTGGAACAACTGGATACTAAGTTCGACGATATGTCCTCGCAGATCCTTGATCGCAGTACATCTTCACTGTTTGCATGTAGACTTAAACTCACCGCATTCACAGTGACAGAGATGTCAAGGCGTGTTGATGCCTTAGAAGCCTGTATGCAGGACATCATCAACGGTGACATATCTGCGACTCCAAGCAACCCAGCGTCGCCTGCTCCGACTTTGGATGCCCTAGTACCAAAGAGGAGTGATAGTGGTTTGCGTTAAATTCGTTGAACAATGCGAGAGGATGGAGCTCAAGCCTACATGTGATCAGTAGATGAACCTGTAAGTCGCTTTTCCTCCATACACATCTGGACGCACGACTCAGCCCTGGTGTAGACATGACCCTATTAATTGATGTATTTCTATGGTGGCTTTTGAAATGATCTTAACGATCATTAACTCCACATATCACCAGTCATGTCGATCAGCGCGCTCTATAAAAGTCTGCAATGTTCGCTGTTTCTTCGAGAAGAATCCGATTGTCAGAATACAACAAAATCAATCAACAACACATTATTCCTATCTACGTCTGACATATTCTGGGTTCTTCCCAGAAGTAAATCGTGTAACTATCAGTCCAGCCCTGCAGTCCCAGAACCACTTGTTGGCGTGATGGCCCTTGCCGGTGCCGAACCGCTAACTGACCCTCCGAACAAGGACGACAGCATGTCACCAAATGGATTCGCAGCTTGACTTCGTGGAGGCGGAATGGCGAAATAAACCGTTGCAATCTCTTGCAGGGCCTGGATTCAAACAAGATACAAAGCGTTATTACTTCCCTATCGTGTACGCCTAGTACCAGGATTGAGGAGCAGGGCGTACCATCCTGACTTCTTTCGTCGCTAGAAGGCCTCCGCGACTTTGATATGTTCCACAAAGACGTACCCATGTCTCGCGCATGATCTTATTCTTGTCACCTTGTGCGCGCTGACAAGCATGTACCGCCAATTGCACAAAGTTCAGCACAGGGTCATTGGTATATGTTATTTCGTCCATATCTGCCCCATGGCGCGCAGGGATGGATACGATTGTGGTGGGCGAAAGTTGACAAAGCGCTAGAAACGAGAAAAGAAAAGTGCGTGTCGCGAGGATATTACCGTTCAGGAGATACCTATCGCAGGGTCAGTCCTGCACACGTTGGATAGATTTGGATAGACGAACGG
Organism: Albatrellus sp. MG142; assembly: GCA_003314695.1. NCBI lineage: Eukaryota > Fungi > Basidiomycota > Agaricomycetes > Russulales > Albatrellaceae > Albatrellus > Albatrellus sp. MG142. Next base: position 56,107 of record QLPM01004974.1, read on the forward strand.
GATGGTACCCCGGAGGGCAAATGCACCTGCGTGTGAGGCAAGGGAGCCACTTTCTTCTCCCCAGTCATGGAAATTCTGTGCCAGAAGACGAGCACTGTCTCGTTTGCCAGCCGCAAGTAGATGGGGCTCGGCACCGACATAATTTCCCTCTTTGAACGCGAGATACATCGACAATCAGCCGATCTTCTCTACTGTGGACGTTTTTGGGCACACCTTTGTACAACAGCTCTCCAATGTAATGGTGTAGATCGGGGTCACCAGCGGGATGAATGCCGTGTTTCATAGACCATCTGTATCACCATGAAACAATTAGACAAACGAAGGCGGCCAGGATACGAAGTGCATACGCGATAGACCTGTCGATGATAGTCTTCCTCCACAAGCCGGACGACCCCGTTAATGCAATCAGCTGCGTTATGCGCCCTACAAGGATGCGATCGGCTTATGTAGCAGAACACAGAGAAAACAAACAGCCGCACGTACCTCTTGACTCATCCGAGACGGACTCGTTCTTGTTATCATAGACATCCAGTAGGAATGTAGTGAGATCCGTTCCACTACCCTGCTGCCTCGTCTTGAGCAGCTCGCGCGCGCTCTGGAAGAGCACGTCGATTGCGGTGTCGTACTGTCCGGCCTTCTGGTACCGCGAAGCAAAAGTACGCGCCTTCTGGTGCGCGTCATAGGCCTGGCCTGCTTCTATGAGTGGGAAAATTGCCTGCAGTGCGCGGGATGAAGAGGCAGGGGCGGCGGGAAGCATGCTGGAAATTAGCCGTGGTTGAGGGCAGCAGTCCGCTGAATGCTCTCCAGGTTTCGGTACAATCGTTTGTAAAAGATATAATGCGTACTCGGGGACTTTCGATCTTGAAGATCCCCCAGTCACTCAGATCAGATTAATACGTGTTTCCTCAAGTTACTTTCAGTAGAGTGAAAGGGCAGAAAAGCAAATCGTAGAGATCTATTCACAATCACGGTATACTATATGCTAGCCATGCTTCTGCAATATTTCCGTTATCGCCAACCCATCCGCTGATTATACTACCAACAGCCGTTTTGATAGCCCATCCGACAATAATGACAAGGGTAGTAAAAAGGGGATGGCAGTCCAGGACAACTGTCATTGAAGTGAGAACTATGGTCTATGGCATGCAATTGGCTTTCCTCACCTCTCAGTCCGAATCCAGCGGACATACCCCCAAGAATATTGCGTACCACCCATTCTCTATCAAGTTTGTCATCATCCAGTGCTACCCACATCTTCTGAAGCATAGGGTCCGCGAAATTAAAGATCTGTTGGTAAGAGACATCCTTGGGTGTTGAGGACAATTCCCAGACGGACAACAGGAGAAGAAGGAAGAGCTTTGTGAATGATGAATAAAGCAGGCATAGAGGGATATGCGAATATCTGGGCCCATGGACGTTCCAAAGTCAAGTCAGCGCGGACCAAATCGACCGGGGAGCGCACCTCAATTGTTGCCGCACACCAGATAATCCGGACGGCTTCGGCTGGGCGTTTGTACGCCAGGTTAAGAACATGAGCACAAGGGAGGATGAAAGTATGATGCCAGTGTGGAACGCAATCATTTCTAAGGCGATTCTGTGAGAAGATGATTCTTCGCAGAGGAACGGGCATACCGACGACACAACCAAGTACCATTCGTGTAAAACTCCCTGCAGCACCCTTTGTCCATGGATTCAGCTTAGAATGATGAAGCTCTGATTTCGATCCTGAATGTACGTTTCATTTAAGCGCGCTGCTGAAGGAAACCAGACTTACGAAGCCGGGACCATCTGACAACTGAAGTATCATTCGTACAGGTTAGATAGGATAAATATCTCATTACTTACAACCATCGACTAGTGCAAGACTAGCTCCAACTTGAAGGATCAATAACCAGCGGGCCTGTGACATCGTCAACAGAGCACACAAACCATCAGAACAGTAAAATATTGCCTTTTCGGTCTCCCACTCGTAACGATGAACAGTTTCTTTTTCTTTCTCATTGATTTTCTCCCGGTGTGCATCGTCGTGTTTCTTATCCGTAACGCCACCAACTGTTCTAGGCAGCGCACCCCGGTTAAACAGCAGATGTCGGTATACACCACGTTTCAGCAAGATGAGGTCCAGTACAATGATCAGAGTGTCGTGTTCAACGTATGGATCTGCGAACTGTCGGCATGAGGACTACTGCCAGACGGCATATTAGTTGCAAGCAAACAAAAAAAAAGAACGAGTGAATGACCGACACACTGCTCGAGTCTGACATTACGTGCTGACTGGTAGACAGCATAAAGGTGCGGGAGCGGTTGAGTGCAATGTATACATAGAGGCATGGGCTCGTAGAGCGCTCCTTAGTATCATCAGTACAGGAAAACTGAGAGCGAGCGAGTGGAGTTGACTGCCACCTCATGAGAGAATGCTTAGCACTGCGAGTTACAGTATTGCCATCAGTCGGCAGTCATCTCAGGCCAGTGTTGACAGCCACTGGCATAAGCGCATTTTAATAACGATTCGCGGCACATACAGCACACTTAGGGCCTTGGGCAATTCGCTTTACTAGGAGAGCAACATGGCTCATCCACACCGTCGTTACGATAAAAAGCATATAGCTACTATCACTGGACCATCTTTTGGCACTATGACGATGACAATGTTTGCAAGAAATATTTCTGTACAAAAGATTCAAACCGTAGATATTCATAATATATTAAGGGATGGCTTTGTAATTAAGCATTTCTTTAGAAAGCAATTGGTTGAGAATTGAGTTCGGAAATTCGATGTGCCACCAGTGATAGTAGCTCTACTGTCTGCATCAAAGGATGAACGGGAATATAGCCTTCCTTCCCCTCGGGTACTCCTTGCCAAACTCGTTCTTGTACTTTTTATGCTTATTCAATGCCCAGCGCGTCATTATAAAACCAGCAGCAGCCAGAAACAGGACCGCTGTAATATATCCGAAAAGGATTGTAGCACGGCTTTGCAGCGAAAATTTGTCAACTCACCTGTATAGCTGCTGGTCATGGCGACGATGGTGGACCACGCGAGGATCTCAAAGAAGTAGTTAGGGCATGACACAAGAGAAAAGGCGTAACCTCGAGGAATCCCGCGCTTGCGGGTATTAGCAGGACGTAAGTTGCGAAGTGTGATATGTGTGCTGAAGTTTGAGAGCTGAGCAAACTGGCGGAACAGCAAGAATGAAAGTAAGACCATGTAAATCAAGCGTGGTAGTGCCGGGGAGCCAAAAGGATCACGAACCAGCCAAAAAGCAATGCAGCCGTATAGGAACCGAGGATTATCTCGTCTGGTACCCTGAATAAGCGGTGAGCTGGCGGCATATGTCGGACTGTAAATGTCGTAGGCCAAGAGAAGCCCTGTCCCATGTTTCTATGAGAGCTTGTTCGCGGTGAAAAGGAATTTCACTGACCGCTGAGTATGTGGTAATGTGCAGAGCTAGATGTGGGAGCCATGAGTGATCTGATGGACACGCATTTGACGCACTCACTTTCTAAATATATGCCTTGCAGGCATCGATGCATGCGAGAAACGATGAACACTACAATTTGTTTCTCTCTGAGTTGAAATCAGTAGAAGAAGGTAGGGTAAGGACGCACAATATAGTCTCCAGCTCTCGCTTCGCAAAGTGCGCCAGCACCATTCCATATACATACCTGCATATCTATCAATTCAGTATCAAGCAGACAACATATACAACGACTCGCTTTTGAAGAATACTATGCTGGACGGGCTTTCCGTATACCGTAGTTGGAAAGTTATATATAAGGGGGTGAATTAATAGAGGCCCAGCCTGGTGATGGTTATAAGCAGCAGTTGTAAAACAACGCCAATGCTAAATAAAAAATAAGAAATAAAAATACATACATATTCAACCAAGAAGACTGTCCTCCAGCTGACTTGAGGCCCCAAATCCTTCACTGTTACCTCACTGCCCTCCTTCAATCCCGCGTCTTTCAGCGTCAACTCGTCCACGAGTGGTTTCTTCTCGCCCTTGATGAACAGTCTCTGACGCTCGACATAGAACTAGACAAGGAAATGAGTTGGAGCACCACCTGTATCTGGCTCTAGACTTGCCTTCGGGTACCTTTTTGCAAAGGCAGATTTTACGTCGGCCACGGTTGTGGTGTCCAATGTCTTGCCCGAAATATCAAGTGAGATGGGAAGGTCGCGAGCCAGAGGTGTTTTTCTGGTTGTAGAAATAATGACAGATACCATTCTATCGGAATTTCAGCACGCAGAGACGTGGAAGATACGACTTCAGGAACGTGAGCTGAACCTGTCTGCAAGGTGAAGGACAGCGATGGTCACGTGACACGTTATTTCCAAGGTTGGACTGAGACTCAGGGCGGGAGTGATACGACCACCTCAATTTTTTTATCTGAACCCGAGAGCCGGAAAATGATGGAGTCAGGATTTCAACAGAGTAGGCTAGAAGACGCAACTCCAGGATACTGCCGGGGGACTTAGTTGAGCATGGGCGGAGAACGGATATTCCAATGGTCAATATTCGATCGACGCGGACGATGCATTGCACAATCAAAATCCAAAACGGACGCGTCGAGGTACTGATTAGGAAGGCGTGCAAGAACGCCTCTCTTGAGTCTTGATCTCCAGCACTGAAACTATGAAGGTATAACAATTATGGGCATAATCTGGGACGGACAATGGAAACGATGAATATTGTCAGAGCATGACCGTACGTCAGTAGCATACCACGAAAGTAACACTCTACACGTATACTCAAATACTGGCACTGAATGGCGGGGTAACGAACAAACTCTGACATACGTGAGTCTCCCTCGTTTACCGGGGCAATACGAAGCCGTACTAAGACGAAGATAGGGTTAGACTAGCGGAGCTTGGTAGCGTTGTACAGACCAGACGACGGGACAGTCTAATTGAGCGCGGTGAGATTGACCAGGTAGGAAGATTACCGGCGGTAAGGCTCATATTTACGCCGGGCGCAACGAAAACAGATCCGCCACCCGCACACGAAGTGGAGACATCAGGGACTAGTAGGGCACATAATATTGGGCGTCAAGTGGCCCAGGGATGGATCCCGTCAAGTTTGTCAAGGGGATTTGGCTACCTTGGAGGTTATCGTTCGTATAACCGGTTATATTAGTGACGAAGGAGAGGATACTGTGTTGGAAAAAGGGATCACAGTGACAAGAGCGAAGTTAATTCTCTGGCAAACGTGCTGAAGGCGCATCTCGTAAGTACAGGGTTTTTAACTGAGACGAGAACAATAGAAAATAAATAACAAAAAGACAGAAGTATTGTGAATCAGGGGAAACAATAACGAACTACGGAGTGACTGCGGAACGACTGCGGAGCGACTGTAGCGAGCTCGATATTCCGGTGATACTGAAATTCCAACATACTGGCCATAGTCCTACGCTACGCGTGAGAGTCAGTAGGAACTGTGACAGTCAGGATGCTTACTTGTTAGTATCAAGGCGGCCTAGGCAGTTAAAACCCCAATTAGCTTGAACAGTGCTCAGTATTGACTAACGGGTGTAATAGACTGTGTCGTTCGTTCAACGCAAGCGCTCGGGGACACCTCCGCCGAGAATGAGATCATAAATGTGGTTATTTGTACCGTAGGCTTCGTTCTCATCGAACCTCAGGAGGATCACAGTATTGTTGCAGGATCTTCGAGAAAGGTAAAAGCCAGAAATCCAGCCAAGCTGCGCCGTACTCGACGTCCGTGTTATGTGCATCGTCCGTGATATTTGGTGTATTCCATATCCATTGCGGGATGGCTTTGGCATTAACGTCCACGGCAAAGTCGTTAAAAATCCTGATACGGGCAGCATGGCTTTGGACAGTGGCAACCGAGTCCATGATGGTAAGCCTGCTGTGCTTTCGGTAGTAACAAGTATATGGCGTCGTGGACGATGTGTTGACATAATCTTTAGAAGCGAAGCTAGAAGACAAACTTAAACAAGTCGTGTAGCGAACAGAAACAAAACAGCATACGTGTTTCCTACGTAGCCATCTGTAGGCATATCCTCCTGATAACTTGCCCAACTGATATATTTCGTTTCAAGCAGATCAACAATGGTGGAAATGCTAAGGGGTGTGATTAGAGTCTTTTCCCCATGTCGTCGTACCATACTTACTTTTTCGGGATGCTGTATAATTCGTCATCGTGCATACCAATGAAATCCCCTGCGATCGACGCGACATGATTATGTCCCGATGGGTAAGTCAGGCCCTAATATTCCTCCAAAAGGATGCCCTGTTTTGCTAGTTGGGTAAACGTGGTCTGCCAAGTATGGTCGGGGTCACTATCCCGAAACCGCCATAAAATATAAACATACACTCCCGACAACGGTTGAGAAATTCGTGTTTTCCATCCAGATCTGAGTATGTAGATATGGGAAACAGAGAATACAAGGGATTCTAAGACGCACCTGCGTAAAACGATCAAACACTATACCTGGAATAATTGACGACTTGGATAATGACCCATTGCTTGCTCCGACATAATTTGTATAGGGATAGGTGGGACCACGAGATGGAGGTACAAACGATGGTACCTATTTGGTCATGCGTCAAGCATAGCAGCACATTCACATTCAAAGAATAGAAGTATGCGCACACACCTGAGCAAATGCTACGGGAAGCAGGAGCAGGAGAGCGGAGAGATACTGCATGGCGAAAGTCCAGAGGTTGATCAAAACTTATGAGAAGTTACCCTCTCTTATATTCTGCTCGATACTCCTTCACCGTGAGTCTTTTTCTGCTCTTTCCCTGCACTCATAGCATCTACCTACCGTATGGGAGTTGAACGTCGAATAGATGCCAGCAGCAGGTTCGGCTGCGCACGTGTACAAGAAGAGACATCTACACATTGTATCCTATTCCAGGATCATCAATGGTGCCATGCAGTAAGCAGATCAGCCGCAACATTACGGACGATACGGTTGTTGAGCTGTCATACCAAAGCCGGAAGGCAGAAATATTGGGAAAACACACGTCGGTCTTCAGTTACTTTGCTGTGTATTTCCTGTATCAAACTGGGAATTGCTTATAATGCACTTTCAACACTGTTTAATAATTCAAAGAATGTGCTCAGTGCTGGCGTAATGGCACGCAGCAGTGCTGTCACCTTGGTCTAGGATTCTCATGCTCAGTGGCGCACTTGCAGCTCGATCTGAATCAATTGCGACCACCGGTCCGAGTCTCTTTGTAATTTTACGGTTCGGCGTGGCTGTCATCATCGTCAACGTCGTGAAAATCAGGGGAAGCTACACGGATGGTGAAATGAGAGTACGCACGAATATCGAAGACCAGGTGTTGCGCACGTTACGGTGGCCTACAAAGCATCGCTTTAGGCATGCCGGCCTCCCGGCAGACAAACACATAATTGACAAAGTACAGAGCGAGGGAAGATTCGAAGAGAGTTCATATTTAAATAGATGGTGATCGAGGAGGATTTGGAAGGAAGACGTTCATAACTTACCCTCAGCACCAAATCGTGGAGAAACAGCCGACCTGATGTTATCGCAAGGATAGTAGTACTAGGTGAGAACATTGTGATGCCGGCTTGCTCTGTCGTACAAACATGTGCCAGTGCGTGTCCCCGGTCTAATGAAGTGTGTTTAAATTACCCATACTGTACAGGTTAGCGTCTTGGCCAATATTACTGCCAGTGCACAACACTTGACTTTGTCAGCTCTCTCGCAGGATGATTCCCGTGTCAATATATCAACAATATTTCATTTTGACATATCTTGACACACTGTCATCTACACGGCGACCTCGTTACTTCCCGCTGCTTCCAGTCAAGCCCTCAATAATACATACCATAGAATCCTTCGCCTCATACTGCACCGCACGGCCCCTTCCAAGATCGGCTTCCAGTCACACAAGTGGGCTTGCGCGAGAACGATGGTCCAACTAGCCGTGACGATAAATCCTTCCAGTTAGAGCGAAGGTATTTATCATTAACGGCAGAGCGTCGAGCAGCGCACCGGCATAGTAACAAGTCATGCCATTGATCGCATACTTCGAAGCCGAATAGAGGCCGGGTCTCAGTGTGATGGCGGGTTCGGGGCCTTTGGGTTGAAAAAATTGTTTGCCTTCTCTTTTCTTTTCGGCAATGCACAAGTAGCAGCCGCGGATCGGCGTATTTGGACTATGACGGTTCGCTCACATCATAATCAGTTTGATCCAATTGTACTCATCAACGTTTCGGCGCCAACGGCGACGGTTAATTGGTGAGGGTCCACTTTCTCGCCTCATTATACATCCACTCATGGTGACCGTACGGGCATTAGTAATAGCTCATAGAACGATATAAGATGTTCAAGGTTAGGCTGAGTCGGCCCTTGGCGTGACCCCTTCCATAGGCCAAGGGCCGTCAATTGAAACTGAGTACCCTGGTATGTGGGGCTCAAGCACTCGATTTGGTGCGAACGATACTTTGCCTCTTCTGACGGTCCTTAATGAGGGCACCAGCCGATCAAGTTATTTGCCGATCATCCTAAGGTATCGCCACATCATCTGCAGAACTCTCGGGAAATCCTGAGATGGTGCAGGGAAGTACCAACCAGCGCGCATCGAGGCGGAGCCAATAGCATTGTGCCCTTGCTGTTTGACGAGCGCTCCGTCCATCATCGATGTCACCCCCATTCCGGTGAACTTCACAACACCTTCGTCCATGCGTGGCCTCCTATAACCGGATATCGCCAAACCTCACCCGGCACATATGTTTTATGTAATTATTCGGGACATCGTGACGCTCTCCCTTACTTCCACACAAGATCTTTTAAGCTTGGTGCAGGCGGGCTGCACGCTAGCAGAGGCTTGTTGTCCGTTTTCGGCTGTAGTTGGACACGCGCGCTTTCCCACATCCTACCTTGTGACATGAATGACTATCGTTCTTCTATTGCACTATCTCCTATCACGGACTGAGGGCGTGGTCTGGAGGCCCCATTTTTCTCTGTCAAGTGTAGTGAGCAAGGCTATGCAGATGGTGCAATACTCACGAATTCTTCCCGGGCCGCGTTGCACGCGACGCAAAGGGGTGGGAGTATATGGGGGGAGCAAGGTCACGGGTGAGGGAATTCAGGTGTGCATGCTCGAAAGAATCTAAGCACATATATTGGCGATCATTGGCGTCACGTTGGGGTTTGCATTCAGCCTCATTCGCAATTACAGTACTATCAATGATACATATATTATGTCCGATGGACTCGGCTGCAACCGAAGTCGGCGTACATGACGACGAAGTCCGCCCCATGTCCGTATGCGCCGACTAGCTATCCGTCGGACATTTCGTGGGTAAGGGTCAGGCGGGAAGATTTTATGATGGAGATCTGTGCTTTGTCTCTTCACTGGCGTCCTGATCTGGCGTTTAGCGGGCTCTATTAACAGGTCATTGGGTCATTCAATGACGTTCTTTCAAGCTCTGGCATATGCACAGCGCGGATTTGTCCTCGTCAGCAGCACTGTCACGATGCGGCATTGGACGTCGGCGTACTGAGCACGCTTCCCCGCCCTGGTCCTTGCCTGCAGCTGACATACCCGCACGGCCCGCACCCCCATGCCCATCTCCCACCACCAAGGTCAATGCGACCGTGGAGCATCCTCTGGCCCTTGCGATCCAAGCCCCTCGTTAAAACGGAGGAGAAGGACGTATATTGTTGACTTGTGGCCCTTCCAAAGTGCATTCTCTGCTTTTTCAACCGTGGGGCGTATACATCATGAATCTCCAGCATCTATCTGCGGTTAGACTGCCATTAACGCGCCTGCTTTCCGCGATGCGGAGCCGCAGCCCACCGCTGTCGGGTAGTCTGTACGGCAGTAAAAGCGCATTGAATCTTGACGCTGGGCGTCGGGCACACTGCGACGCTCATGGCAACATGGGCCGCATCACGTTTCGGAACCGGGCCAAAGGCGCCCATCTCGCTCGCACTACGGCCGCGGCGATGTGCCAGTGTGCGACGTGCGACGTGGGAGTGACAGCAATAGCAGCTATGGTGGTGGCGAGCTCAATGACAACTGTTCTAGCACCCCCTGTCTCCGTCGGTGAAGTATTCGTTTACATTATTGACCAATATGCACCGTCACACCGAGTGCACTCCAGCCCAGGTTTGTGTACTGCACATGTCTCTGTCCGTCGATCGAATGACGTAGCAATGGTCCGCAGCAGTAACAAGGCAATTGACCATACGTCAGCGCGTCACGCCCGTCGTGATCATGCTGAAATTGGAACGAGTGTTTCGTACAATGCCGCCGTGGGCTTTTCGGACATGCGCAGTAGAGTGGTGCTTCCCCATCGCAGCGTGAGTCGACAATCGATCGGGTATTATTGACTGCAGTATGGCGCTTCATCGCGTCGCGCGCACGGCAACGGATACCGCCGTCCGCACCCTCGGTGATCCCAGACCTCTTCCTGCCCCTCGACCGGGCCTTCTGTGCTGTCCGTCATATATTTGTGGCGGTGGGCTATCGTTGGTTCTGTGATATGACTACTAGCGGTTCTGTTCTGATCTTTGGCAGCTTTCTCCTCGGTGCACGCAACGATCGCAGTCGCCGTGTCCGCCTCCACTTCCCCTTCCGTATGCTTCCGTTTCGTTATGTTGCCGTGGCGCACGGTGAAGAGCACAGACATCTGATCTTTCATCACGCTTCCCTCGCGGGCTTCTGTGCTTCGCTTCGCGTGCGATGGGACTTTGCTGAATGTGGGCGTCCCATTGAGTTTTCTCGCTTTGCGGTGTCCATGGAGAGTCGCCGCTGCGATGTCCCCGCGGAGAACTGGACAGCCACACGCGTGCTGCGGACCGCTGTGGTGTCGCGGGATGGCAACGGAGCTTGTCGGCGTCACGGCGAGAAGGGGATGCCGAGATGAGTGCACGCTCTGTGTGGGTGCCCGTGGTGACACCATGCGGCAGGCAGCTGGGAGTGGTAACGGATTCAGGCGTCGCAGCGTTGCCATCTCGCGTCTGCCGCACGGAGGGGATCGATGCGCGGGGACGTCGTGTTCGGCCGCGGGGGGGTGGAGGTGCTTGTTCACACGCCGCTGTCCACAACTGCATCCAGCGTGGTTCTTGTGTGATGGGGAAGCACGCGGGGGGTGCATATGCGCACGTGCACGCGAGATCCACGATGGGGCGGCGACTCTTGATTGGGATCAGACGGTGGGGCAGAGGTAGGGCAGTAAAAATAGCGCGATGGAG
>QLPM01004980.1:0-10835 GCA_003314695.1 Albatrellus sp. MG142
TACTGGAGTCCGGAAGGAGCGCAAAAAACCACCATGGCAACAACCCTAGCCGCTGCAGAAAATGTCAAGAAGGAAACCAAAACATTGGAAGAGCAAGTCCCATCTGTCTATCTCCCCTGGAGAAGAGTCTTTGAAGAAACCGCCTCTCACGAACTCCCTCCGTCGCGTAAATGGGACCATGCAATCGACCTCAAACTGGATGTCAACCCAGAAAACAATTGCAAAGTCTACCTGCTAAACCTAGAAGAACAAAAGGCATTGGACGCCTTCCTCAAAGACATGTTAGAGCGAGGATATATCCGAGAATCCCAATCCCCATTCACCTCTCCCTTCTTCTTTGTCAAGAAGAAAGATGGGAAACTTCGCCCCATCCAAGACTACTGCCAATTGAATTTGCTCACAATCAAGAATCAGTACCCACTCCCACTCATCTCTGATGTTGTTGACAAACTCAAGGACGCCCGATATTTCACTAAGTTCGACGTCCGTTGGGGGTATAACAACGTCCGCATCAAAGAAGGTGACGAGTGGAAGGCAGCCTTCAAAACCAACAGGGGAATGTATGAACCCCTCATCATGTTCTTCAGTCTCATGAACTCCCCAGCAACATTCCAAGCCATGATGAATGAGACATTCAAAGACCTCATTGAAATGGGTAAAATCTTCATCTACATGGATGACATCCTTATCGCCACTGCTACCCTAGAAGAACACCAAAAGCTTGTTCAACAAGTCTTGCAACGCCTCCAGGATAATCACCTTTTTCTCAAACCAGAAAAGTGCAATTTTGAACAAGAGGAAGTCGAATATCTTGGGATGCGCCTCCATTACAGTCAACTCGCTATGGACCCAATTAAGCTGAAAGGTATCCAAGGTTGGCAAGCCCCAAAGAACCTTCACGAAGTCCGAGCCTTCCTAGGATTCGCAGGTTTTTATCGACGCTTCATTCGAAACTTTTCACAAATTGCCCGACCCCTCAACGACCTCACAAAGAAGACGCGCCCCTGGCAATGGACAGAAACCAAAGAAAAATCATTTCAAAATCTTAAGGCACGGTTTATGGAAACTCCCGTCCTTATCCAACCTGACCCAACTGCCCCCTTCCGTCTTGAATGTGACACCTCAAAGATGGCCTGTGGAGCCATTCTCTCACAGAAAGGAGATGACGGGTTCTGGCACCCCATCGCCTTTATGTCTAAATCCTTCATCGAAGCTGAGCAAAACTATGATATTTATGACAGGGAACTCCTCGCCATCATCAAAGCACTTGAAGAATGGCGTCATTATCTCGAAGGATCCCCTCACACCATTGAGATCCTCTCCGATCACAAGAATCTAGAAGTCTTCAAAGAAGCCCGCAAGTTATCTCGACGACAAGCTCACTGGGCCCTCTACCTCACTCGATTCAATTTCTCTATCACTCACGTTGCAGGAAAGAGCACCGGAAAACCAGATGCACTCTCTAGGTGACCAGATCATGATTTGGGAGATCATGATAATGAAGATTGTATCCTTCTACCTTCATCTGTATTCGCTCGCTCCACGACCCTAGTGTTAAATGACTCTGCCTTACTCCAGCGAGTCAAAGACTGTCAATCTCTAGACGGAGAGATACTAGATGTCCTCTGATCAATACAAGCCAATGCACCCAGCCCCATGAAATGCACCTTACTCAAAAACTGGGCCGTTCATGACAGGCTTGTCTTCTATTCCGGACGTCTTTGTATTCCAAACGACCTCGACCTTCGATGAGATCTAGTCCAACTGCATCATGATACACCCTCAGCAGGACATCCCAGACGGGTTAAGACCTTAGACCTGATTCAACGCTCATTTTGGTGGACAGGTATGCATAAATTCGTATATGACTACGTTGATGGTTGCGCTACCTGCCAATCTACAAAAAATCTCCCTAACCGTCCATGCACCCCGCTTTCACCCATTCTGCCCGAAGAAAACGCCACTCCTTTCTCTACAGTTTCCATGGACTTCATCATGGAACTTCCACCCTCAAATGGCTTTGACGCCATTGCTGTTTTTGTCGATCATGATGTCACCAAAGCAACGGTTATCACCCCATGTCATTCAACGATAACAGTGGAACAAACCGCCTCTCTTTACCACACCAATGTCTGGAGATGCTTTGGTCTTCCTACTAAATTGATCTCCGATCGAGGAACCCAATTCACCGCCTCCTTCACTAGAGAACTCTGTCTTCTCCTATCTATTCAACATGCTATGAGCACGGCCTATCACCCTCAAACCGACGGACAAACTAAGCGGCTTAATCAAGAGCTAGAACAATATTTACGAGCCTACTGCAATACCCGCCAATCCGATTGGGCGGATCACCTTATCAATGCTGAATTCGCCCATAACACACGTATTCACTCCACCACCAATTCCTCGCCCTTATGGGCTTCCACCCTGTTTCACTTCCTCGCTCCTTTGAACCCACCCCTGTCCCTGTGGTCCAAGACTGCCTTTCTGCCCTATCACAACTCCATAATGATATCTCAGCAGCTCAGCTTATCGCCCATTGCCATTGGGTCGATAACATCCCTTCCTTACCCTACAAGGAAGGTGACTCGGTTTGGTTAGAAGGGAAGCACCTTTCCACCTTCTATCCCTCTGCTAAGCTAGCCCCTTGATGTCATGGACCCTTCGTTATCTCCAAAATTGTCAATCCAGTCACATTCTGTCTTACACTCCCATCTTCCTGGAAGATCCATCCCGTCTTCCATGGATCTGTTACGAACATACCGGACTATTTTTCCTTTTCGCCTTACTGCTTATCTTCCTTCCATCCCATCTGATAACCCCTATCACTTACAAAGCAGTACTTCCTCCATTATGACTCGCATCTGTTCCATCTCGTTCTACTTCGTTCTATTGTGCTTATCTCTGACTCGTACTCCTGATATCCTATTGGAGGATAGGGGGTTACTGTACAACAAACCCGCGCACAAGAGGGACGTCTACCCTCAAGTTTCCTAGTATATAACATGTAACTCGCCGCGAGGATAAGCCCTAAGCTTATCCTCTTGTACAATCACCAGTACTCGTTTGGATCCTCAGCACGTCTATTAAATCTTGCAAGTCCTTCGACTTGTCTTACCTTGTTCACTCGCTCTCAAACCTTGGGCTTCGCCTAGGGCTCCACCATCTCGTCGTATAGGTGTTTGACCGCTCGACTGCGTGTTAAACCCTTACAGGATCATTCCTTTCTCCTTACAAAGAAACTGCTTCACATGGTCCCAACTATCTCTGTCCCCCTCCTGACCTTATCGCAGGAGACGAACACTTCGAAGTCGAGTCTATCCTTGACTCACGCTACATCAGAAACAAGCTCCACTACCTCGTGCACTGGTTGGGCTATCCATCAGCAGATGACCAATGGTTACCTGCTGCAGAACTCCAGTCAGCACCGGATTTGGTCGCTTCTTTTCACATGGCACATCCCACAGCTGCCTCCCCAACCCTCCGCCCTACTACTTCTCGACGAGGTCGTTGACGTTAAAAAGGGGGGGGGTGATTTCTTACTTTCCCTCATCCTCACATCTCTTTTCATCCTCATTGCTCTCGCTACAACCCTGGAACTCTCACCCATTCCACTCTCACTCCAAATCCTACCAATGGCTGACACTCCATCCCCACCTACCATGTTTGACTACCCTCATGCTTTCGTCAACGGACAGCTCCATGTCCTTATGACTGCAGCTGAATGGCTGCAGGCGGAACACGACTCTGACCTACCTGACGACTTAGTTCCTCAAGACTCACCCCTCACTCGGCTTGAAGAAGCCATAGAACAATATGAGGCCAGATTCCATAGCTCACCCGCCCCTACTGACCTCCTCTTCGCCATCGCGGAAGAAACACCAACTCACACCCCAGACGATCCACTCACACTCCTAGAGGCTGAAGCTGAGGAAGAGCAGGAAGAAAGGATGAACCTTTACGGTGACCCTCTCCCCTCCCCTGTTCTTAGCCTCAAAGACATCCCCGTCAACTTCGCAAACCCAGAGGAACTCGTCCTCAATCATCACCACTACCCCCATGGATACGAGTCTGACATGCCACCAGGCACTCCGCCTTTTCAACACTCTGACACTCCCCCCTACGTCCCTGCCGAATTGCCACCTTCACCCACACCATCACATCCTACACTACCATCCACCCGCACCCCCACGCCCAACTACGACACAGACATCGACCTTGGCCCAGAAATACCGATCCCCTCGCCCTCACCTATCCCCTTACCCATCCCACCACCGCGCTCTGCCACCCCTTACCTGCCCGCACTTGGCCCCACCTTCGACGAACTACCAGCTGACTTCATTGTCGATGTCTTGGGCAAGCTACGTCATACCCCAGATAGAATCCCTTCAGACCTCATCATCCAGGACGGTCAATTCTTCGAGGTAAAGAGGTTCGCCAAACCAGTACTCCCGGGACCTCTTCGCCAAGATATCGAATTAAACCCTCCATTCCATCAAGTCCTGGTCAATTGAGACAGTAGCATCCGAGTGGAAAGGGTGTTGATCCATTGTCACGACAGAGGGTTAACAGCAGACATAGTGCGCTATCACAACTATTATCACTGCCTCTCTAATTTGGACTCCCTCATCACTCATCTTGGCGAGCTTGCCAACCAGAGGACCTGGGAAGCACAAGAGATTGCGAATAGATTGGTCAATGCGGACGCTGAGTCCTGCATGCTCCCCTACCTCGCTACCCCATACCACATTAACCCACCTGAGGTTATCTCAGTACCATCTGCCCCTCTATCTGCCTATCCTATCCTCTCCAACAAATCACCCGCCTCTTCGCCCTCATCACCCGAACCAGCCACTCGTATCAGAGGAGGTGCCGATGACTCAGAGAAAGAAAACCGCCCCAAGCGACCCAAGCGCAAACCGACCCATTGCTTTAATTGCAACAAGGTAGGGCATAGGTGGCGAGAATGCAGGGCACCACGTCGTGCCAACTTCCACCCCCATCAACCATCCACCTCGTCTCGCCCTTGTTCCGAGTTTCGCCCCCTCTTCACTCGCCTATGCCAACGCTCACACAACGGACCATGCATCTATAACTGCAAGTTCTGCAGGGGTTGTGGTTCGGATTTATTTCACGGTGTTCATGGCTTAGGATGTTCGTATGCTGATCGCACTACTACATCCCACGACCCTACGGACTACGAGATGAACGATGCAGATGACTTCGACTAATTGCTGAGGCAGCAATTGGGTAGGAGAGGGGTGATGTTACGAACTTACTGGACTATTTTTTCCTTTCGTCTTACTGCTTAACTTCTATCCATTCCATTCAATAACTCTTATCACTTACAAAGCAGTATTCTCTCACCATGACTCATACACATTCTATCTCATTCTATGTCTTTCTATCGTATCCTATCTCTGACTCGTACCCTGACATCCTATTGGAGGATAAGGGGTTACTGTACAACCTTACCCGTGCATAAGAGGGACACCTGCCCTCAAGATCTTCGTATATAACATGTAACTCACCGCGAGGATAAGCCCTAAGCTTATCCTCTTGTACAATCACCAGTACTTGTCTGGATCCTCAGCACATCTACTAAGTTCTGCAAGTCTTTCGACTTGTCTTACCTCGTTCACTCACTCTCAAACCTTGGGCTTCGCCTAGGGCTCTGCCACCTCGCTGTATAGGTGTTTGACCGCTCGACTGCGTGTTAAACCCTTACAGCCACATTGGCACCATCCAGAACCTCATCCAGAGCATCATCATCTCAAGGAGATATCTACTCCAAAACCAGTGGACCATCATCCCCACTCACACATGTACCAGAAGAGCCTCAATCAATCCAATATCTCACCGAGGATCTTTCAGCAACTGTCACTAGCCTATCATTACCAATCTGACCTCCTTCACCACCACCACCACCACCACCACCACCATCCAATCCCGCTCAAACAATGCCAGGAACACAAGGAATTTCGAAAGGACTTAAAGTCAAAACTCCAATCACGTTCAATGGAGATAAAACCAAATACCACACCTTCTTGAACAGCTGCAAGGCCTATATCCTTGCCAATAGTCACAATAACCCAACCGATGCCCAGAAGATCATCTTCATCCTATCATACATGGAAGGAGGAATGGCTGGACCATGGAAGGACACTTACCTAACCAACTACAATGTCACTAATCCACCAACCTTTGCAGCATTTGCAATGGACCTGGATGCCCAATTCAAGGACGTCAACATACAAAGAAGAGCAATGCTCAAACTCACAACAATCAAACAAGCAGGAAGGACAGCCGATGAATACCATTCGGAGTTCCTCACCCTGGCACATGACACTGGAGTCACAGATGACTTCAACCTCATCTACCATTTCAAACAAGGCCTGAATGCCCTGTTAACCCAACAGCTATATAACAGAGAAACGTGACCTGCCACATTCCAGGGACTGGCAAAACTCACCATCCAGGTTGATACCAACTTCAGAAAGTATCAAGCAATGAAGAAGGGCCTAACCCCCACTAACTCGCAACCCAAAAAGAGGGAAAAACATCCAGACGACATGGATGTTGATGCAACAAACACACCAGGAGCCAAATTATGCTGCTTAACTCCTGAAATGCGAAAGAAACTACAAGAAGAAAACAAGTGCTTCACATGCAGGGAGAAAGGCCATATGGCAAAGGAATGTCCTAACAAGGACAGGTTCAAAGGCAAGATGCCCTACAACAACAAAACCAGGACAATCAAAGAAGAAGACATACAATCAGAACCAGAAGTCATCAGAAAAACCCAAACTGCCAAACCATCCTCATCCAGGGTGGTTATTGAAGACACAGATGACGAAGAACCAGAACCATTACCAGAATATGCCAAATGACTCACCACTCAAAATGTTCACCACCTCACTCAAGGATATTCAGCAGAAGAAAGGAGAGTCCTGGCAGGATCCATCTTAGAAGATGAGGGTTTTTAAGGAGTTCACCCCTTGCTGCGTGGTTGTGAACTAAAAACATGTACCCCCAAGATGAATTCTTGAGAATAACACAGGCCAATGCCTACATGATTCCCATAGAATTACATGCTCGTGGGGGAAAACACAGTTGGGAAATCAAGGCACTCCTTGACAGTGGAGTGACTACAAATTTCATCCATCATCGACTCATCAAAAAACATGAACTCGAAACAGAAAAACTAGACCAAGAAATTGTTGTCCGAAACATAGACGATACTGAAAATGTCCTAGGAAGAATCGAGGAGAAGGTTTACCTCTCAATGAAGGTGAACGGACATCTTGAGGTGGTTCGCTTCCTTGTCTCAGACCTGGGACATGACGATATTATCCTTGGCCATACCTGGTTGAGGAGACATAACCCTGCAATCGACTGGCAGCAACCATCATTCGTATTCGCCAACTGCCCACCATCTTGCTCACTATCCCTGTCAAAGAAGTGGCAACTACGAGATCTTGTCAAAGCAAAAACGGTTCGAAAACAGCGACAAAAGAAGAAAGTCCAATTCATCCTACTGGAAGAAGAAAAGAAATCCAAGAAAACAATAGTGGAAGAAGTATTGGAGTATTGGAATGAGGAAACCCACAAAACTACAACTTCAACAACCTTGGCAGCAGAAGAAAATGCGAAGAAAGAAGTCAAAACACTTGAAGAACAAATCCCAGCAGAATATCTTCCCTGGAGAAAGGTCTTCGAAGAATCTGCATCCCATGTCCTACCGCCTTCCAGGAAATGGGATCATGCAATTGATTTCAAACCCAACACCACACCAGAAAACAACTGTAAAGTCTACCCACTGAACTTAGAGGAACAAAAGGCATTGGACGCCTTCCTCAAAGATATGCTGGAACGAGGATACATCCGAGAATCCCAATCCCCGTTTGCATCTCCCTTCTTCTTTGTAAAGAAGAAAGATGGGAAACTATGCCTGGTACAAGACTACAGACAACTAAACACACTCACCATCAAAAATCAATATCCACTACCCCTGATATCCGATGTTGTAGACAAACTCAAGGATGCCTGTTATTTTACAAAATTTGACGTCAGATGGGGGTATAACAATGTCTGAATCAAAGGAGATGAATGGAAGGCTGCGTTCAAGACCAACCGAGGAATGTATGAGCCTTTGGTTATGTTCTTCGGACTCATGAACTTGCTGGCCACATTCCAAGCCATGATGAATGAAACTTTCCAAGACCTCATCGAAACTGGAAAAGTATTCATCTATATGGATGATATTCTCATCACCACAGCCACCATGGAGGAACACCAAGAACTCGTCAAAAAAATATTGCAACGACTAGAAGATAATCATCTATTCCTAAAACCAGAAAAATGCGAATTCAAACAAGAAGAAGTCGAGTACCTAGGAATGCGACTTCACTATGGGCAGCTCACCATGCACCCCATCAAACTCAAAGGAATTCAAGAATGGCAAGCACCCAAAAATCTGCAAGAAGTCCACGCATTCCTGGGATTTGCTGGATTCTACAGGAGATTCATCAGGAACTTCTCCCAAATTGCAAGACCACTAAATGACCTAACAAAGAAAATGAAACCCTGGCAATGGACAGAGGTAGAAGAACGATCATTCCAAAACCTCAAAGCCTGATTTATGGAAACACTGATACTCATCCAACCCAACCCAACCGCACCATTCCGACTTGAGTGCGATGCATCCAAAATGGCCTGTGGAGCAGTGCTATCACAGAAGGGAGACGATGGCCACTGGCACCCCATCGCCTTCATGTCCAAATCATTCAATGAAGCAGAAAGAAACTACGACATATACGACTGAGAACTACTCGCCATAATCAAATCACTGGAGGAATGGCGACATTACCTAGAAGGATCTCCACACACAATCGAGATCCTATCTGATCATAAAAATCTGGAAGTCTTCAAAGAAGCAAGAAAACTGTCAAGATGCCAAGCAAGATGGGCATTATACCTCACTCGATTCGATTTCACCATCACCCATATTGCAGGGAAAAGCGCAGGAAAACCAGATGCGCTATCAAGAAGACCTGATCATGATACCGGCGACAACGACAACGAAGATGTGGTAATCCTACCACCTTTGGTTTTTACCCATGCAATTTCCTTGACACTAGAAAGTTCCAAGCTATTACAAAAAATCAAAGACTGTCAATCAATGGATGGAGAAATCCTTGACATTCTCCATTCCATCCAAGCAAATGCACCGAGCCCAATGAAATGCACCCTGCAGAAACACTGGACCGTCCAAGATGGCCTGGTGTTTTATTCTGATCGACTTTGCATCCCAAATGATGAAGACATTCATAGAGAAATCATTCAACTTCATCACGATATTCCATCCACTGGACATCCAGGAAGAGTCAAAACCCTGGATCTCATCCAGAGATCCTTCTGGTGGACAGGCATGCGTAAGTTTGTCTACGACTATGTAGATGGCTGCACCACCTGTCAATCCACGAAGAACCTACCCAATCGACCCCAAACTCCACTCATGCCTATTCCACCTGTCAAAAACACAACACCATTTGCAACAGTCTCAATGGACTTCATCACAGAACTACCTCAATCCAGGGGTTTTGATGCAATTGCAGTCTTTGTTGACCATGACACCACAAAAGCAATGGTCATCACCACCTGTCACTCCACCATTACCACCGAACAAACAGCCAACTTATATTATGAACAAGTCTGGAGACACTTCAGCCTCCATTCTAAATTGATCTCCGACTGAGGAGTTCAATTTACCGCCAATTTCTCAAAAGAACTCTGCAAATTATTGTCAATCCAACAGGCTATGAGCACAGCTTACCACCCGCAAACCAATGGACAAACCGAACGGTTAAATCAAGAATTGGAACAGTACCTCTGAGCCTATTGCAATGCCTGCCAATCAGATTGGGCCAACCATCTTATCAGCGCAGAATTCACGCACAACACACATATCCACACCACTACCAACATGTCGCCCTTCTACGCCCTCATGGGCTACCACCCTGTTTCGATTCCACACACCTTTGACTCCATGCTCAATCCCACGGTAGAGGAATGGCTTTCCACCTTATCCCAACTCTGTGATGACATCCTTGCTGCGCAATGTATCACCCATCACAATTGGGTTGATAACGTTCCTTCTCTTCCATATAAGGAAGGTGATTCAGTATGGTTAGAAGGTAAACATCTCAATACCTTCTACCCCACTGCCAAATTGGTGCCACGCTGCCATGGCCCCTTCATTATCTCGAAGGTGGTTAATCCGGTGACATTCCACCTCATCCTACCACCTACATGGAAGATCCACCCCGTGTTCCACAGGTTTTTCCTATTGCCCTATCGTGAGATGACCTCCCACAGCCCTAATTTTACCCACCCACCACCTGATCTTATCAGTGGTGATGAACATTTCGAAGTCGAATCTATTCTAGATTTGCACTATATCCAGAACTCGCTCCACTACCTCATGCACTGGTTGGGATATCCATCAGCAGATGACCAGTGGCTCCCTGCTGCAGAGCTCCACTCAGCCCCTGACCTCATTTCAGAGTTCCACTCTTCCCACCCCACCACAGCATCCCCAACCCTTCACCCTACTACTTCTCGACACGGTCGTCGACTATAAAAGGGGGGGGGTGATTTTCATCTTTTCCTCAGTTTCTTGTCTCCTACCACCACTCCTACCTGCCTCATAAACCAAACTGGAGCTTTCTCCCTTACTGCTCTCCCTACAACTTACATCTACCATGACCGACACCCCATCTCCGCCACAAATGTTTGACTATCCCCATTCCTTTGTTGATGGCCAGCTGCACATC
>QLPM01004993.1:0-14537 GCA_003314695.1 Albatrellus sp. MG142
ATCTGCTCCCCGCTGTCAAGCGAGACGGACAGCTCCTCCAGCGCGTCTTCGTCGCCCGAATCCCAGGAGCCCGTCTTGCCCGCCGTGTCGTCTCCCTCCTATGAGTCCATGTCTCCCAGCGTCGCCGCCCTCGCTCGCATGTACGAATTCCCCCCCCTCCCCCCTCGTCCTCCGCTCCTTGACGAGGAGGAGCCTGCACTCGAGTGCGACCCTGCCGACGAGTATCAGAGCGGCATCATGATGGCTGCTCGTCGCATCAAAGAGGCGCTGTGCCCCGAACCCACTGTCAAGCGGTCGACGTTCTCTCACTGGCAACAGCCTACCCGCGAACGCAAGCCGATCCCTGGCTGGACGGATGGCAGTGATGCGTGGCGATACTCGGTCTACTCGTTCGCGTCTCCGTCTGACAGTGCAACCAAGGAACAGCTGTCTTCCGAGGATCGCCCGTCCGCTTACAGGTCTTTCGCCGCTTCTCCCCATCGGTCCGTCGGTGTCTACTCTACGATGGGTGACGAAAGCCACACACCCACTGGCGTTTGTGGTTCATCTACAGCATCGCTATCGACATCGGGCGTGCCGCAGGCCCCTCGCCCAAACACGTACGACGAGCTGTACTCCAAGTACCCGCTGTCGTTCTCGAGGCGTTCCGAGTCTCGCACCTCTCTATCAGGCTCTTCGCCTCACCCGCAATCTCTTCCTGTCCCAGCGCGACGACGCGAACGGAACATTCTTAAGCCAGGCGCTGAGGGTAAACTCCTTGTTCCAGATGTCAAACTCCGGTCGTTGTCGGGCGGATCATTAATGACCAACGACGGCGCGTCCCTGTCGAGTTGGCGGTCCGCATCCACTCGCAGCCTCGTCAAGAGTCCACTTAGCCGTTATGGTAGTGAGCTCAGTGAGGAGGACGGTTCTGTCGGTGATCGCGAACAGAGCATCACTGCCGTCGTGTCGTCATCGGCACTGAAGCGGCCTAGTGTCGAGAGTGAGTCTTTCATGGCATTGAGGCGTTCACATGCTCATAGTTCTCGTCATTTTTCAGCGCGATCATGGTCATACGACAATGTGACTACGTATCCCATCATGCCGATGCCTACGAAGAGGGAAATGCGCCTAGAGAAGAAGACCATTAATGGAAAGGAGAAGCTTGTTCCAGTCGAAGTCGAGGTGCATCCGCACCAGAAACGCCTGTTCTTGTTCCCCGGCAAGGAGCTCAAACGGTGAACGTTCCGATCCTGCGGGACATGCGTCGCTCGTCCCCTTATCCCTTGCATTGTGCATTCCTCGACCATCCACGCATATCACAGCACGCATACCACACTTATATGATACCACCATCCACGACACGTGCGGATGCCGACGATCCTAATCATGACTTGACTTATTCCATCTCCTATATGTTATCCCGCACGCACACATTCCTGCGATCTTGCTATTCCCTCCACATTTAATGGATCGTCGTGCTCGTGTTGTCGGCGTTCATCAGGAACATGGACACGCGCAGCGACTCCCTTGCTCTGCAATCGCTTCGCCTCTCGCACCAAGCTCAAAAGTGCCATATCATCTCTCCAATTTTTGCGATTGGTCAAGGTCCGTGTACATCATGTAAGATTACCTTTTTTTCAAGCAATTCTCGTGCCATGCTGTATACATAATTCTATAATATTCCCTTGGACATTCCCATTCTATTCCTGTCGGCTGTGGTGCAGTTGTGGAGATCGGTTTACGTCCCACCTTACGGGTGAGGCGAGACCACTGAACCACATTTGTACTGCAGGGACAAGCGCTGCCCGACTTGGTCCAATTTGCATTCCTCTCGATCCGCTTTCGTATCTTGCTATCGTTGTCTACGCATGCGGGCTGTGGAATCCACATGTGAGACTTGACATTTGCTATAATTCGGGGTTCGTCGGCGATCATTGTGCGATAACTGTATTTACTTGTGTAGGGATTAGCGAGGTCATTAGCGTACATAGTTTTAAGTTAGCGTATACCACCAGCAATTTTTGGGAAATGAAACATGTCTTTGTCATTGTCACAGTGCTTGAGATATGCATCTATCGGATTGACTGGAAGCAGTCGACCGAGTTCAGCCGGAGCAGCGTTTGAGAAGGTTTTAGGCAATTCTGGAAGGGGATGGCTGGCTGACGACATTCTGCTGGAGCTTGGTTTGCGTCAGCTCTGAGTTGCTTTCTCGGACGTGGTGGACAGAAGCAGCAGGAGCACAGCTAGAGTTGGCACACAAGGCCCTGTAGCTCCTCGTTTTCGCACCACTGCTACTCCGCACGGGGCACGAGGGGCGATGGCGCGGCGGGGTATATATTATCGCGAGCACGTCGGTGCTTACGACGTCCGCTTACCCGGTTGTCATCCCCATCTCCGTCCTCCCTCGGCCGCGTCGCGCAGGTCCAGACCTCGTCGACCGCCGCTAGGCACCCTCCCGCACCCGGACGTAGTGTTCCGCGAGTGTTCCACGTGTGACCGTTGCGTGGTCGTGTCTCCGAGTTCATCTCGGGCAGATCGCCCGACCCGACCCAGGGCGGCCCTTTCTTAAAAAAAAATCACCCCGTGCTCGTGTAGACTCAGAAGCGGCGCTGACCAAGCACACCTGTGATTGGGCCTGCAATGCCTACCCCTTCGCTGACGCCATGTAGCTATGGCTCGTCGCCAATCTCGCTCGCGCGTCTCCGCGTTACTCCATGGGCGAGATAAGAACAGGCCCGGCTGCGCCGTCATGTGTTGCGATGCGAACCCGCCGGTGATTAACAGGCAGTGCTGTCGGATAGTTTCGCTAGCGGGCGGGGCCACACGCTTCCGATGGGGCGGGACGCACGATGTCTGTCAATAGGACGCTCGGGGTGTGACGACATACGGCAGTAGACTTTACGGTGGACGACTGTTCGCGTCCAGAAGCAGCATTTCCGCATGTGTTTTTCGGGTGAGCGGGCCCACCGCCGCCTGGGTTCTCGATTAATATTCTTGCAACACAGTGAGCATATAGTAAGACAACGTTTCTGACGTCCGCGCGATTGGCTTGGCCCAGAATTTTATCTATACACCCGATACTCGCCTGGCCGGCTCGGACGCGAATGTATAGACATAGATTCGGATTGAGTTACGCCCTTCTGTTGAGCTCACACGCATGATATAGATCTATACGATGCGGTGATCGGCCGGGGTACGTTTTCTGCACTCTAAATCAGCAACGCCATGACGCAATGAGACAACCACAGCGTACATGTGATGCAGACAGGTAAGTTTGCATTGAACGTCAGCTCATTCAAGCTGAGCCCTCGGGCGTGATCGCAGTCGTCGCATCCGTATCTCGCCCTCGCCCTATTATTGACACAGTCTCCAGGTGCAGGGGAAGGCACAGCTGGCAGCGTTCATATTGCTGCATAGTTCTCCATGGTGCACGGAGGCCGATCAGGATCATGATGAACAGCAACGCCGTTCATACTGCCTGAGCCGCATTGCATGCGATGCGAGTACCGTCCAGCGCTCAACAGGCCTGCTGCCACACGACCCGAGTTGCCAAAGCACAGCGCCCTGCCCAGGTGTCCAGTGGTGCTCCGTGCCTAAAGATTCCGCAATGTCTGTTCTGTAGAGAAGGACAGCGATGGGAACGCGGCCGAACGCCTCTCCGCACCTCCCTGCCCTGGAAGCGCGCACCCACGCCCCATCTGCTCCGTCAGCTCCGGCACGAACGACCGCGCCCACTCAACATCTGCTGGGAGTCAGCAACCGGGCGTGGTAGAAGCCGCTAGTTCCGAGACCCAGCGCGCACATGCTTGGCACCGCTCACGCATGAAATTCGTGCATCGGAATACTTACTTGGGGTGTTGCACCCAAGGACATCAGAAGGTGCTGGCGCCTATAAATGTGGGATATTGTATGTGTCTCAGTGCTTACTGTGTGCGTGCGCTACCCTTGTCCTTGGGCGGCGAGCCACCTTGCGAGCGGCGCGCTTTGGGAGGCAATCCTGTGTGCGGGGCTCTTTGACTCGATGGCTGGAGCTCGAGCGCGTGTTGGTCCTTGATTGACGGCGTAATTGGGCGGTTACCGCCTTGGACACACTGCCTTCCAAATATGACACCCTTCTCTGTCCGAGCATCTCTTTTCTGGCCACTCAGCCGCGCGCGTCCGTGCGGGGACGGTCATGCCGAGCGCTGCGGATAGTGCTGGCCCGTGAACGCGCGTCGAGATGCGGTTTCAGCCGTGCGCTGGTGGCCGAGTAATAATTGAACACCTCGCAATACTCCGTGCCGATTACCCTGCCCCCGAACACAACAACGTTCCGATACTATTGTAGAATACAGCTCCATGGCTGGAGTTCAGGGCGTCACGGCCATTGCACAAGGGTAAACTGACTTATCTCGAAATAGATGTATTGACGACATAATGAGCATACTCAGTACATCCAATGCTGGACGAACCATCAGTCAGAATTGATGGTGGTACTCTTCTGCTGACGCGGGGTCGGCGGGGCCCCGCAGTGGCCCCGCCCCGCAGGGACACCCGCATTCGTTCAGTCTTAGTTCACTAGCCCCATCATGCTCCCATCATCCACGTGCCACTTAGCCGCAATCTGGTGTGCGGGGGTGGAGCTCAGACAGTACATCCATGATGACTACCAGCAGGTTCCCAGCACGCTGACACCCGTAATGGCAGCGCGTTCTCTGTCCGGCAGGAATGAACGCATACAAGTGCGGCCAGTGCTTTCTCCGAGGCCGATACGAGTCCTCGTCAGCGAGGCGTGTGGCTGTTACCGCTATGGTAGCATGATGATGAGGCATCAACACCGCCGGCACCGCCGATGTCCTGTGTTCGTGGAAAGCAGGGGTGATGTAGAGACTCAATAATAGCCGCAGTTCCATTCACGCCCTGTATTGTGCGAGTTAACGAAGCCGCAAGGCGTTTAAACTGGGGAACGCCCCACTATGTACTGTCGCAGAGTGCAACGTTTGGTTTGTGGGCACTGCATGTTCAGTGGTGCAATCAATAAAGCGGGGAATTCATGCTCGCACATTGGCAGGCTGTGACAATTAGCCGCAACAACCCCTCCGCACGTGATACACCCACGTGCAAATGCGCAGGCGAGCCAATCATGAAGTTTCATATCTTGTTTCTCGTTTAAAAGTGTCCTTCGGGCGTGGGACGGTACAGCAGCACTACAACCTCCAGGGTCATAGAACGTGCGAGCAGCAGACAGAAAACGGTAAACTGTACGTCCATTATAGTATGATCTGTGGGGAAATGCAAGATGAAGGCCGGGCACGTCCAGGGTCACCTCGGCCGGCTCCATATTGACAGCATCAATATTTTATTCGTTAATAAATATGGTGTGCAGCTGCGGGGAAATGCGTTGAAGTACTGCACCCGCAGCCGCGTCTTTAAAAGGTAAGATTCGGCATTGTGATGTATGGGCGTTTCTTCGTCCGATTCAGAAGTCCTTTGTGTGTTCTGGTTACGAGATGCGTCCGGCGTTATGTGCAAAGGGGTGGCCATACGGGGTAGGCTTGGAAAGGTGTCGGAATGAACCAGGGAGGTGTGCAACGTGGGCAGCTGTTGAAATGAAGAGTAGCGCACGTACCTCACAATGAGTCAAACGCCCAAGTTCATGGTAATCACATTCCCCAAAGTCTGCCGCCTCCCGCGAGGTTGGGCGTAGCATGACCACCGAGTAGATACCCCTGCCGGCAGGTCCAAAGGCAGGAAGTTGGGGCTTCAACATATACAATAGCCGATTTGCGTGCTGCTTGACCGCGGAGAGTGCCTGGCCCCGATCCACCTAACGTACATATGACGACAACCAAGCCCCACATCAGGATTGGACCGTAAGTTGCCGCTCCGTCCAGCATGCCGTCCATGCATTATTGCCACGCAATCTCATGATGAGCACCAGCGCTCACTGTGGAAGGCTTCTGCGTTCCACGTTGAAGGCGACCGCCCACGGACATCCACCCGCAGCAGCGACAATCGACTTAATTGATGTGCACGAAGCGTGTGAGTGCAAGGTGTTAGGTCACCGGAGGTACTGCATAATTCACGGTCAACATCATCTTCAGACGCTGACCCGGGAAGTTCCGCAGGAACGGCTTAGTAAACCCATTCAATATGGTGCTTCAGGATGACTGATGCAGTCAGAGTGTCCTTCAAACAGGGACCGACGAGGCGGTAATGGCTGCCAGAGGCCCCGATATAAGCCGAGGTATAACATGCGTCGTGGACAACGACAACTTGCTGGTGTATGACCAAGAGAATCTGTATTGGCGTAGTTGACCTATAGCGCCTTAAACATGCCTTGCTGCCGCGATGGCGGACAACGATATCCCGGGACTCGAGCTGGTCAGACCAAGAATAGCAATAAAACGCATCTTGAGCATTGACATGTGTGAGCAGCGAATGGGGCAGAGGGTGTGTCGAGGGGATCGCAGAGAGCTCTCATAGAGTGCACCTTTGCTGTCATCGAGCGTCTGGATAAATTTGTGCTCTTCAAGCTTCAACGTGACAGGGACTTCAGTCATGCAAGGTATTTTACGTCACTTGCAGCCACGACGCGGCGGGGTGCCTCGTATCGTGTTGTCCTCAAGTTCATGTTGCAGTGGCAAAATCCTATAATCCCGTCACCTGAAAATGAACACACACGAAATCATCAATAATCCAGACACATTCACACCGTCCACTTGGTCCATTGCGTCAACCAAAAGGCCTTCACGGTTGAATAGAGACCCCTCGGTCCTATGGTTTGATGCGACTGATCAACTTACCTATTTCCTAAAGCTCTAGCGCAGAGTCCAGGAGCCCTCGTCTTCTACAACCTTTTATTAAAAAACGATATCAGCACTGTCGTTCGCGTGATCGGTTAAAAGAGTCAAGCACAGTATGGGGTAAGTTACAGGGATGGCTCAATGTGAGTGTCTGGAAACTGACAAGGGTGCTTGCTAAAAAGTACGTGACCAAGAAGCAAGGATGCTGCCGACCGTCACAGAATTTCAGTCGGCCACGCCATCGGAGGCCGCTATGATCGTGTGTAGTGTGCTTCTCGTCGTTCAGCGTAGGCGCGTTCTCCGTTACCTCACTTTGAATACCGGGACTTACCGCACGTTCAGTCCCTCCTGGCGCCAGTGGAAGTCCCGAAGGCATGAATCTGTATTGAATTGTAAGTAGCTAAAGGAGGATTGAATTCACCGAGCACAACTTCGGCGTGGAAAGGGCGTGTGGTTGACTCCCCAGCGAGGAAAGATGATGCCACTGAGATAACAGGCAGAGCTCATGTGGCCAACCTGGTGCGTGAGATATGCCTCAACATGCCATGGTAGTTTATCTGATCTTAGCGATAAAATTTGACCGTCAGCTTCAAGTTTGGATATAAAGATAGAAGATACTGAATAGAAGGCATGAGCATTATGATATTTGCTAATATCGGCGTAGTTTTTGCGGTTGGAACACGTTCTGGATCCTATAGATTGGGGCAGTTGGAGCCCCATCACATTCCCCTAGAAGCCAAAGTCTTTACAATAATGCGGCGGATCTAAATTTCGGTTTAGAAATATAGAGAACCAGTGCAACACAATCTGTACAGGAAGCAGCCGGCTGCGAGGTGAAAGAATCAAAATAGCACTGCGAAAGCCCCTGAGCATCTGAAGACCCATAGGTATGAAAATGAGGCCGGCAGGTCTAAACGAGTCCAGATTCACGAAACAAGTGCTTCGACAAAACCCGAAGAGAATGGGAAGCGGTCGCTGACTGTCGATTCAAGATAGACTTTCAGCTCGGTAGAGAACCAGATTCAATTTATCGCCTTCAGTCGGTCGATGATTTGCTAGAGTACCGATTACAAGGAGCAATGAGCAACTTTGAAATGCAGAAATGGGTCACGTGAACCAATTGCTAGGCGACGAAACAGTCTTCTAGCTAGCTCCTTTACAGTAGCGTCCAGGCGGATCCACTTTGGAAAGTGAGGACTTGCGGATAAGGAAACAGTCGTCAGATCCCTCAGCGGGCTGTACACAACTGTTTGCTGAGGTGCGCGTCTGATCATTGTTCGTTTCTTTACCATGCGGCGTGCATTTCTAAAAGAAGTTCTTCACTACCCCCTGGCACAGTGTCCGTATATTCTTAGGTACCGAATAATACCTTTTTCGACCAATTCACGTCGCTGAGATGGACCAGGCTGGCGGTATGGCTTCAAGATACTCTAAGCTATCTTCGGTGCTTTTGATACAGCCCCACCAGTCAGTACACGCTGACTTCAATCTGCGCGAGATTCTGGCCTATCTGCCCCGGACAGTCGACATGATAAGCCGGTTTCAAAGATGGTGCCAGTTCAACTCGACTTCCTTCAAGCCGAAGATTTGGATGGTCAGCCTCTTGACACAATGTGGTTGCAGGCGTATATTACCTTGGGCCACATAGGCGGGCCACATTCACCATACGTGGTCCAAGGACAGGACCGGCTATATGGTCTGTTTCTCCACCTTTGGGAATCCTTGTCTTGGCGGACCTATTCCTGAAGTCAGCTGCTGTCTGCTTCCTGCAACTGCCTTTGCTTCTCTGCTATCAACAACCATCATATACATTTTCGTGGACGGGCTTTTCACTGGTGCCGTCTTCCTATCGTCTTCCAGATGCAGTCTCCTGGTTGACGCGAGATGAATCAAGAAGTTTTCTCACTGGTATTGTCGCTTTCCGTTTCTGGTGAGGGGTAAGAGACATCGCCGTCTGTTCTTCGGGAACGGAGCGATTGTTTCAGGTCGCGGAAATAACTTGCGTCCTGCGCTATCAAGATTTCGTTAAGACTTCCGGTGCTGGCCAAGCAAGGATATATGAGAACGTGTGCGTCGCGCATTATCTCGAGGGGTCGATGATCGTCAGTACTGAAGATGTGAATCCGAATTTCTACTCAGCGAACAGGATGGTGGTAGTATGCGTCCGCTCGGGGCCCCCGACCTGCTTGATTCGGAGGGCTTAATCAGGCTGATGATCAACGGAGAAGGACTGAATTGGAACAAGCGTGGTATATGTCACGACCCTTTGGCGTTTTGTGTTGTCAAGTGGTACCGGGAGCACGTCCAGGATGCCGAGAGTGGGAAGGGGCACAAAGTTGGTAATGGGATAACCAAATTGATGCGTTCTCAGTGGCTGATGAGGGCGATAAGTCAGATACAACGATATGTAGGATCGTCGCCGGTGTTTCTGTCCGACATGCTCTCCGCCGGTATGCTCGCCGCACGCGGAATGATATCGATACGAAGATGGGAGCCTCTGGTGACAAGAAAAATCGCAACTGACGGGAGAGAAGTGAGTGGGGACCATCGACATCGATAACAGGGCCTAGACGAATAGAAGACTAAGTTCAGAGATTCAAATACGACTGATAGCCATTTGGAAACCTACTGTGGCAATTGGTCCATTCAGTCCGATGACGCCAGATCGGATCAAGATCCGTACTCCGCCCCCGGTCTGTTCAAAGTCCTCAGCCACAAACGCCGCGCTGTGGTACCTCCTATATAACCCTGTCGATTATCGCTTTCCCAATCGTCCCTCCATCCTTGCAGCATGGTGAGCCTCAATGTCTCCATGAATCTCGCTGTCTCTCAATTTCCCTTTCTTCAGGGCGTCCAAATCGAAACCATTGTACCTGGTGATGGCAAGACCTTCCCTAAAACAGGCGGTAGTTCCAGTCAATCTCTTCACGCGTCGGTTCAGGTGCTCACTCCTCACCCCAAGACAAGGTCACAATGCATTATGTTGGCACTCTCCTTGACGGGAAGAAGTTTGATTCAAGCAGGGACCGGTAACTGTGCTTCACTTGCTGATAGCACATCGCTCCCACACCTTACGCGTTATTTGCCACTTAGAGGATCGCCTTTTGAGACGGAGATTGGCACAGGCAAGGTGATAAAAGGATGGGACGAGGGTGCGTGTCTTTATGCGCGGCTTCAGCATCCGTGATCGACTGATCATCGATTTGATCAGGCGTCCCACAACTATCACTCGGCCAAAAGGCCGTTCTCACTGCAACTCCAGATTTTGTGGGTCTCGCGCAGTCCGTCTACACGTGTTCCTCCACTTATGATCTTCGCAGGCCTACGGCGCAAGAGGCTTCCCACCGGTGATACCAGCAAACGCAACGCTTAAGTTCGAGGTCGAACTACTGAAGATCAACTAGGTGATAGGATGATCGCTCATACTCCCTGGGCGTTGTTGCTTTCCGTTTCGGACTTCTCTTGGGCATGCAGCTTTCTAGCTCTCTACATTCTGTTTTTTTATCACCTCGCACGTCTCTGTATGGCTTTTTGTATCGTCGGTGTACTTGTGCGTCCACATACACATCATCTCCTCGCAGTCTGTCCTCCAAGTCTGCTGCATTAACTTGAGAAGGCGATGCTACTGCGCAGCCGCTCCCACCGCTAGTTGCTGCATCAGGTTTGAAGTCCAGAGCGATAGAGACTGAGTTCTTTAGAAACTTCTATGCAAACCGTATGGCTTTGTGTTTACGTCCAGATCCGAGAGGCGATCAGCGATCTCGTGCTTGCCGATCGATCACGAAGATAATGGAATCGATGCGAGTTTAGATAAATGAAAGATAAGCGCTGCATTCTCTAAAAATTTCATCAGGAAAGTCATTGTCAACACGCATAAGGTATATCACTGTCTACGCGGCTCGCGTACGACCTAGTCCCAACGGTACAGATTGATTAAGAGTGCTCTACATTATTGTGATATTGTGATATTGTGATATAATACGTGTACTGTATGTCGCCGAACGCGATATGGTTTATCCCAAGTCATGGGTCCATTCGGTACACCGTACCCTCCCCCCGCATCTATATCAGGAGAAACAGTGTTCGCCATCTCTATTGCCTCACGCACGATGATCGAATACTGTCGCGACCTCTCAGAATCAGTCGGTGAAACTTGTCGTCGAAGCATGACTACTCTGGCGGATACCTTGAGTTCGTCATCCCTGTGATACATCCGCGGGAACAACTCACAGTCGGCATGCCCGCGACTGCACGAATTCGATGATCAGTGAGTCTACCAGGACTGCGAGAGTGAATGTTTCTTACCAAGACGTTTGGAACGAGAAGGGCAAAGTATGTGCCAACACCTTTCTGCTGGCTTGAGTTGCTGGAGCACCGACCGTGGTTGAGCAAACCATTCCCATGGTTGTAAAGAAGAACGCACCTGAATAACAACACAACCGAGATGACGTTTAACAATGTCATCAAGAGAAAAACGAGAGCACCTGCAGAAGGATAAGCAAGCCGAGGGACTGAAGACCACTAGCGATCAAACCTTGTCCCAGAAAAACCCTGCCCAAGTTTCCTTGCACGCTGCGCTGCCGATAACAATGCTGGAAACAGTTGGCGCACTGCAAGCACTCATGCAAGATGATTGTGGAATGATTGTCAGAGTCATGATAGACATAGTGATGACGTCGAAGAAGACATCATCTGCGGCATCGTCAATACTGGCATCGCCATAGCTGACAAGTAGGACGGCTCACAAAAGCAACCTTATATGATAAATAGTCAGGAACGAACTATGGTAATAAAGGTAACCCGCAACTTACGCGTTCGCGGAAGCCGACGAGCCAAATTTTGTGCCATAAGGGCCCACAACAACGCTGTTGGAGCTGGAGAAGCAAGCGGAGCGACCGTAGCGCGGAATCAGAGACCCTACCACTGATGGCATGCTGAGGCATGCCAAGGAGGAACCCAAATTTCGAGCATTCACGTACTAGATCCAACCCGGATGCCCAAATGTTTACTCCGGCCAGCGCAACTAGATAACACCCTAGTATTATTACAACTGCCGGTTTGCGACCAGTATAAGCATATGCTCGCAACATCATGACAACTGAGAATACTGTTCGTAACTTGAGAGCACGATGAAAGGGATTGGACATACTTTGCGTTGATAATTGCTTGGATGAAATGAGATAGGCGTAAGTTCCACGATAAAAGGGCAAGACGTACCACAGGAATTGATACTCATGTACAACGGGTGTACGATCTTCCGATAGGCAGACTCGTCATGGTTATAAACCAAGCCTACATGTGGAAGGGTATTACCAAGAGAGGGTAATAACGGCAAAATGGATAGGCTGCATTGGCGGAAGTCCAGCGAGTCCGATGGATCTAGCAACATAACTATCTAGAGGCGGACACTTTCAAAACCGACAAACAAGACGTACCAGTGTGTACTCGTTGCTCAATCTTGGTTGTCAGGGTTCAGCAAAAAAAAATCATATCAAGACAAGGGATGAACGTACGATACTAGCCAGTCATAAACGGTGACAACATCTAGATATCGAGTAAGGTAGAAGACATCCATAACGCGCGAACATCACGTGAACTGCGTGACAACTACCATTTTGGTAAAATTCACTACAAAATGGGATAAATCCTCCTCAGAACTTTGTGCAAGTGTTTTATGTGAAATGTATTCAATAGGAACTGGTCTAAATATGTACTAGAAGGTTCCAAGATAGTCAGAATTATGTAAAATAATGTGCTCAAGTCTGAATTCAAAAAGTTACAAAAAAAGGGCCATATTTGCAAATTGCATCTGTGCAACACCTCCTGCACGTGCTGGCCACATGGGGACAAAGTGAAAAGGCAGCTTGGCAAGGATCTCAAATCTGAAAAGAGCATGCCAAACTGCCAGAGACCCAGCAGGAGGAAAAGTCACATCAGGAAGTGGTGAAAAGGAAAACTTACCTGTACTACTTATATCTTCTTGTTGAAGTTTCCATATTGCTCACCACTGTAATTCCAGCTCACTCTACAGCCCAGTGCTCCCATACAATCAGATGCTATGAATGCAGGAGATTCAGACATGCACTCTATCTCAAAGGAGGGCATGTTTTTTGCAAAAGAAGACACAACACATCAATTAGAGATGTGTTCCCCATTTGGATGTTATCAATATCATGTATCCGACTGCCCAGTGTCTGCACCAAGACAATTCACCCATATGTTTCCAGTTAAAACAATTGGCATCACACCCAGGACCCTACCTGAGGGTTTTTTCACAGATGCTCAGCCCTGTGAGGATGACTCACTATCAGCCATGGACAAGCAACCTTGCAATGAAACACAACAGGATGGGAACATGCAGGATGGAATACAAGAAAGCAGAGATGGACACACTGAGGATGCAACTGGACATGATATGGTGGTGGATTCATGCAATCATGCACAACTGCAAACTACATGCAATGGCCAGCTGCGCCAAGCCCCAACTCTGCTCCTGGGGTTAGAAGCATTAAAAGAACTGAAGCTTATTTTGCATCCACCATGTAAAACTGGTGCTGGATCCAAAGACCCTAAATTGGATCCATTCATTAGGATTCGTCTGGAAGGGATACAAACAATGTTAAACTTTTATACCAACCCACAATCAGTGACATACGAGAAGTGGGGTACATCAGCACTCCAAGCAGCAATATCTCTGGGAAGAGGTCCATACTGTGCTCGGCAGTTTGCTAAACTCTCTAGGCAGTTCATCTTGGATCACTCCATTCTGCCAATAAATCCATATGGAGATTGGAATGAGTCCATGCTTGTGGATGAAGACTTGGCATCTGACATCAATCTCCATCTCCAGGAACTTGGGAAGAATATATCTGCAAAGAAGGTTGTCGAGTTCTTGATGCGTCCTGATGTAATGGAGAAGCATGGCATCACCAGAAAGATATCTGAAAGAACAGCCTGCCAGTATCTGAAGACCTTAGGTTACTGCTTCATGGCGCCAAAAAAATGCCAGTACGTGGATGGCCATGAACATGCTGATGTTGTTTGGTACCATGAAAAAAATTTGTTCCAGCATGGTGAGAGATCCAGGGGCACATCCAGAATTGGACCAAGGACAATGAGCCAGAGCCCACTGAGATACAAGGAAGGCACATCATTGCCTGGTTTCATGATGAAACAATATTCTATGTGCATGATCGACAGAAGAAGGGTTGGTATCACAAGGATGCACCAGCAAAACCATACACAAAGGGTGAAGGTGCATCACTGATGGTTGCAGATTTTGTGTCTGCTGATTTCGGCTGGCTGCAGTCACCTGATGGAACAAGAGATGCATGGTGAGTGATGAAACCAGGAAAGAATAGGGATGGATACTTCACAAGTGAAGATATTGAGGAGCAGGCCCATGCAGCTATGGATATCCTCACTGAGTTTTACCCTGGCTATGAGCATAGATTCTTTTATGACAATGCTCCCAGTCACCTAAAATGACCAGAAGGTTCAGTAACTGCCTGTCGGATGCCAAAATTCGCACCAAAACCAGGCACCAACTGGGGAATTGAAGTGTCCAAGCACAATGCTGTGGGAAACCTGGTATACAATGCAGATGGGTCAATTGCCAAGGAGAAGATTTGGATGGATGATACAGTGCTTCCTGATGGTACTGTGCAGTCATTTTATTTTCCTGAAGGACATGAGTGTGCAGGAGTTTTCAAAGGCATGGCAACCATTCTTGAAGAGCACAGCTTCACAGATGCATGTAAACTACGAGCC
>QLPM01005048.1:0-15860 GCA_003314695.1 Albatrellus sp. MG142
CTGGGGAAGGGGGCGAGTAACCAAATGACAGCGATAGATCATAGGGACCGATAAAGAGGACATCTGGAGAGAGGCCAATAAGATATAGGGCTTCTGTGAGAACCCAACCAATCGCTGGGATGACGGACCTATGCCGTCGACGCCGGCAATGGCATCGACGTTCTGCACCGCCTCCCTCGTCTCGATCTGCACCATCACAAGCACGCTGCTGTTGGCGACCTTGAGATAATCGGCGGTGCTGATATTCCACATCGATGGCGTGATTGGGCTGCCAAAACCCCTGCGGCCGTGTGGAGGGAATCTACTGTCTGCCACGATCTCCCTCGCCTTATCAGCCGTCTCGACCTGCGGACTGCCGTTTGGCTCACGCACGCATTGATGATTGGCTGTACACCCACCATAGGCACGATCACACCTCGTGCGCCGGCATCCAAAGCGTACTTAATCTGCCAGCCAGTCCCTGCGCTGGCACCCGTCGAGGGGATCCTTACGATGGTGCTAGGCGCATGAACTCCGATACCGTGGATTGCCTGGATGGACTCGGCAGCGCCGGGCTGCAGCGGCGTCAAGCCGTGCTCACAATCGATGACCACCCACGATAGATGGGGGCTGGACTGCGCGACCATGCGCGCGTTGAGCGCGCCCGGGAACATGATCCAGGCGCCGAAGGCGGGCTTGCAGGCTTTGAAAGCGTCGAGTAGAGCGTGTGATGCCATCACAAGGGATGTCGTCAAAGTGTGTAGGGAGGCCCAGGGCTGATGCTGGTAGTGGCCTGGGACTTGCTGCGCATGTTTGGGAGTACAGAGGTCACGTTGAGCTATGTTGGGAGCGGGCGCCGTCGCGGAGAAATTTAGGTGGGAACACGGAAAGAAACATGACCGCGAGAGATTAGAGTTACTCTATGACGCCAGTAAATACTGGAATTGACACGTTCGATGATACGATTAGTAGTAATAGCGGTACGTTGTAGTTACCACTTACCGGTCATTGGTACTTGAAGCTATTTTGTAACTTAATCGTTGCCGTCAATGCCGTGTTCGATACTGTGACAGCCTGAGGCTCCTCTGTGGCCAATCGATAACGACACCCCCACCCATCTGGTACATCGACCAGCAACCTGGTCCCCTTTACCACCATGTCATCTCCAATCTCACCCGGCGCGGGTTCTCCTTCTGCAGGACACTTAACGGTCTTAACTTCTGATTGTCTAGGCCTTGAGTAGCTTCAGTTTTCATGCCAATCCTACAAGTCGTGGTGCAAGTACCCTCGACCTTCCCTCCTTTGCAGAGCCGACAGCTTTCTTATAGAGCTGGAAATAGTCAATGTGCGACGTCCCTGCTCTCAGTTTAGCAGGTCGCTGAATTGTCCGGACAGAAAGCCATTCAGAACACAGAGGATGTCGCCAAGTTAATAACTTCTTTCTCCAATCTTGTCACCATGCCCCAGGGTCCGTTGCAAAACGCTGAAGCATGTCCGTCCGCGCTTCGTGAGCGCATACAGAATTTGTTGTCTAGGTTACTTCTTTCTTCCCTACCGTATTCGTGACGATGAATTCTGGTGCCCGTGTGGGACATATAGATTAATTTCCCATACGTCGGAAGGCCTTCTGTGGATCAAGCGGAGCGGAAACGTGTTCGGGTATTCCACGCAGGCTGAGATGCCGATGTAGTGTCCTGTCTGCAGAAACTCAAGCAATCCCTTGTCCATTTTTTGGTAGGGTAATCATCAGTCGACGATTGTGCCAGGTCTGAACTCTCCTACAGGTGGCAAGTGCCGTAATGATAAAGATCCAAAGTTGAGGTGCACTGTCAGACCACATGGCCGTCCTCGTGTGCCTGCTGAATATATGTGCAGGAATTGCAAAGGGATATACACGAAGTCGTCCAGCGGAGGCAGAGGCTGCGCATGAGGTCGTTGAAGTGCGTCGGAGCACATCACCGTCCTCGTACGTTGCCTGACTTCGTGGGCAGGAAATTCGAAGTTAAATGCATGGAGGTTTCGACAAAATCGCAAAGCTTGCAGTACAGGTGCGTCATTTGGGTTCACCTTTAGTCATCTTAGCATGACTGATGATGGTTCTAGACGGTAACGCCGGGTACATGAAGCAATGCTGTGTCACTATACATTTCACTAAAACGCAGCCAAGATGGACTGATGCCACGGTATGCGCGCGCAGCACGATTTGATCAAGGAACTAAATGAGTAACGTGTGCAGATGATACGAGGACAGAGATCCTCTGCACCATTCATGGTTGGTTCAAGGAAGAACCTCATGGGACTGAGGGGACCTTTTGAACTGATGGGAATCCTCAAGTTGAGATCTTCCGGCTGGATGGTGTTGCCGATACCGGCAAGTCAACGATCGCTCAATCGATCGCGTATGACTGTTACCGAACTGGAGAGCTGGGGGCAACCTAGGACGACGCCGAGTGCAGCAGTGTCGCCCTGATTTTTCTTACAATAGCGTATGAACTCAACTCACTGCATCCCGTCTTCCGCGAGCATGTGTCCGAAGCGATGCGCAAGGGTGCTGACATGCGGTCCGCTTTCATCTTGAAGAGCTCATTGTGAAACCCTTGCAGGCTGTGCATGACCAGGCATTTCTGCTGTGCCTCATCGTCATCGACACTTTGGACGAGTGTAAAGAGAACGCGACGTCGACCATCCTCTTGGCTATCTCGGTATTCGCTAGCTGTTTTCTCCCCCTCAGGTTCCTCATTACAAGTCGACCGGTGGCGAAGGTTGTGCAGGGGTTACGCTATACAGGTCTCATGAAAAATACGAACACTGCATAGCATTCTGTGGGATATCTTGTAAAAGGACATTCGCGTCTACCTCGAGGTAAGACTTTCGCGTATCGCGTAGTCTTTTGGATTGAAATTTTGGCCGTCGTAAGATGCCATAGCTCAACTAGTTGAATAGTTAGATGGACTACTTATCTATGCAGTGACGGTCGCTAATTCATTGAAGATCAGAATGCCAATAACCCGAAACGGTAGCTCAGGGTCGTGTTATCCACCGTATACAATGCCTCGACCGCGACCTGCTCATCATCATCTGGATACGTTGTATCTCACAGTGCTCCTTGAAGCATTCCCTGTCATCAGTGAGGACCAACAGATCAGTCTTCAAACCGTGCTCGGGACAATTGTTCTACTCTTTGACCTGCCCGATCACGAAAGGCTGGAGGCTTTGCTTGGAAGAGGAAATTGTCCACTTGACACTTCACCACCTGCACTCAATCGCAATTGTCCCCGACTCAGAAGGTGGCTATGTGCGACTTATCGACCCTTCGTTCCATGACTTCCTTGTCAGCATCGATCAATTCGATGATGTCAATTTCGTTGTCGATGCGTAGCCTCAGCACACCTTGCTGAGCATTGCCTGCGACTCCTGTGGGTGCTCTCACCCGACATAAGCAACATTGGAGACGTATCGCTCTGCAATTAAGAAGCTGTGGGTCTGCCAAACTAGATCGCAACCCACCTTCCCGCCCACATGCGTGTCGACATTAGGCATCTCATCTGTTGAGCGGCAGCATTTATAATACGATATTAGACCTTCTTCGCCGCTTTTGCTCGACTTAATTACCGAGCTGGTTTAAAGTGATAAGCTTGTTGGGCGACTTGGATGGAGTGACCACTGCGGTGCAATCCGTGCTCAAGGTGGTCAAGGTTCGACATCTCGATTTTTCTACAAGATCAGTCACTGGGATGAATCCTGGTTGGATCCAGGAAGTAGCTCCTCTGCAGACTGAGGTTTTCAGCTTTCTGAGGAACTTAGCGAGAATGACGCGAGAGTTTTACCCCTCTATCAGTGCGGCATGTTTGCAGCTTCACCCTCACGTAGTCCCATCCCTGGCTCCCGAGTCTTGCTTATCACAAGTGTACAGATCAAAATCACAGTCCAGCCTTGGTGTGAAGGAAGGACAATCATACATGGAATGCATGTGTTCGTGCATTAGAGGGACATGCTAATCTCTGTAAATACCGTCGCTATCTCTCCCGATGGAGGATGACTGGTGTCTGGTTCATATGATCGCACCATCCGGTTATGAAATGTCCAGACAGGAGCTCCTCTGCAGGTCGTGATGAGCCACGAAAAATCGGTTCTTTAGTAGCACACTCACCCGATGAGCTGCTCATCATGTCAGGTTCAGAATTGCACCATCAGAATCTGGGACGCGTCAACTGGTTTACCTGTTATACCGGACATTTAGAGCCAACCTGTTGTGTCACATTCTTGACGGATGGTCTACTTATAGTGTCCGGGGACTGCGGGCCCGTCTGGACTGCGGATTCGTGTGCCAGGCGATGAGGGTGCGTGGGGTCAGGGATGGGTGCTCACCTGCTTGTCAAGTCGCAGGTAGACTAGGTATCTAGGACCACTTCTGCGTACAGATAGGCAGTCCAGTCCAACTTGAGTCTGCAGGACAGCACACCTTGACGACTGCCCTTGAACTGCCCCCATCAATCATGACTTTTCTGTGACAGCGTCCGTGGTTGGATTAAGAGTAAACCACGTTAGCATTTCCTCCCCAGTGAGAATAACAGTGCAGATTCCTATGCATGGGAGTTCTATGCGGCGCGCTCTTGTCTGGCGCACAGTCACCACCTGCGACTGTCTTCGTGACTGACATTCGTGCTTGACACCATGAAGATCCTGCTGGCACGCTCACCCTCATGGCTCATCTCGAAGCCAACGTCCTGACTATGGCATACACGCAAGGCCGGTAGGCTAATCTCCTTCACAGGCATTATGCGAGTACTGATAAGCGCCACTTACGCGCTCTCGTACTCACACCATGATGCAACTTGCAGATTACACTCCAAGTTTCTCATGTATTCATAGTCGACTATTTACCCCCGCAGTGCCTGGTCTCTCCCGCGGACCAAGGCATTTACAGAACCATGATACCTGCGAGCAGGTCACATTTCACGCTTCTCGACAAAGGACTTGCGACTCACTGGCTACTTAACCAGGCGGGCAGGCGGGCGCACGGTATCGTACAGAATATGTCTTACATAGGGCGGGTTCGCCCTAGTAGACAATGATGAAAACAAAACAAAAAATCCCGCGGCAGTGGGTTCAAGCCCGACATTTCTTACAACACAACTTCGAGCAGAGTGTCGATGAGACGAACACCATCTTCCATGGGTCCGATATCATGCTAATGATGTCTACGTCCCATTTTGGTCATACATCCTACATGCCTGCGTATGTGCAAAGACATATGTCCACCGGGTGTTGTTTCTGACCCTCTAGCAGGCTGGGACACGTCCGTAGGTTGCAATGCAGCCATCTATACCCACCATGACAAACCCCGATGCGTCATTGCCAATGAACCAAAAACCCGGACATCTCCTACAGCGGGCACCAGTGCTAAAAAAGAGAGCACAGTATGGTAATCTGCTCAGCATGTGCCAGCAGAGAGATGTCATGATGGGCGTTCATTACCATCATAGAGCTCTTGTCCAAGTTGCTTCAACAGATGGGTCTGGGATTCTGCAGAAGACTGGGTGACCGCCTACGTTTTTGGCAGCCTAGATCGACTGATATATCCCAGATGCGGACCGAGTTCGACTTCTTCCACATTTCTACTTTTCACTCTCGGGCTCTTCCAATCGTCTCGCTTATAATATTCGGTCGCACTGGCACTCGAACATCGCACCCCCCTCTTCAAGATAACAAGATACCATCAACAAGTGTATGCGATCAATCGTCAAGTCACAGTCGTCTGCTCGAACCAGCATGTGTGATATTACCGCGTAGCCGTATCTCGAACCAGGTGCGCTTCCAAGTCTACATTTGTCTATGTCTGCGTGCGATGGTAGAAGCCTCGGCGAAGAGGGATCCCCTCGGCTTTCTGAGAGAATCTGCAATTTCTAGGAACGCTTCTGCGAGTTTGATCTATCCATATCATTAATGAAATCTATGCACCATGAACTAGTAAGGAAATGTCATACCGTGTCTGGAGCGCCTAGATACGAAGAGGGAATTGTTGCGCCTCGTACAACGGTATCTTGGGCAGTGCCTCTCTGAACTTCAGATGTGATAGTCACCATGCGACGAAGCCGCTCTGAGCCTGTCCTTCCATCTCTTCCAAACAGCACTGCATGAAACGACAGCGGTTTCCTATGGCTTCGTCAGTCAAATATTATAAAAAGCGGCACCAAAGCTACGAACCCCAATCGCAGTGCCGTGTCACTGAGCTCGCGTGTAATATGATCTTCTATTGAGCATTCACCGTCAGAGAGAAAGACCATCAAAGGTGACCTGCGCAGTGTATCCATATTTTCAAATATCAAAGATCAGAATTAGACCACCCCATCCGGAAGGAATTGACCTTTCTGCACTCCAGTTCCCAACCATGACAGTTTGTCCCATTTGCAGTGCTTCGGCGAAGTTTGTGCCATGTTGAGGCTTATGTTGGAGCACAGTGGTAAGAAGCTGATCAGGTGAGCTCGACATATCATTCGTTAATACAACTTTGGCGCTGTCGCAAAAAAGGACGATGCTGTATGCGTCACGACGTGCTAGTCTTCCCTGGTTCGCAGAAGAGACTGCAGCTTGACGGGCGAGCCAAAAGCTGTGAAGTGCGGAATAAACGGCGCCAAGTCTGTTGTTGCACTCCTTAGCAATGCGAGCTGTGACTGGAGAATCCGATATTGGGCGTTTGTCTGTGTTAGACATCGAAGAAGACCTGGATGAAAAGTCTTTAGTGGGAATTACATTCCATATAGATGCTGTGTAATTCTACCTGTCAATCAAGAATATTCTGAAAGACGATGTAGCTATCAGTCAATCGTTAACGGTGTGGTATCATCCACGTACATGTGGAATGCTTGCTGAGAGACCGAGAAGTCTTTACACGTGAACAAGTGACCATCCTTGGAGACATACCCAGTCCCGACAGGTTGCATCGTCAACTGGTGGAGAGCATGGGGCTGGTCAAGCTGGAGTTCGTTGAAATTGCGTGGTGCATGGAACATAGGTAGCGTGCAATATGAAGGCTGGCCAGACTCGGAGTTATGTTCCGGATCTGACATCAAAGCATTAATCAAATGACTTCGTCCAGGTCAGGAATTGTGTCACCTTTACATAGGGAATCGCTATACAATGAGCATGAGATGAGGACAGATGACTGGGTAAATGTGCAGTGAGATGACTCGCCAATTCGCAAAGTTGCTCTTCTCGTCCATCGAGTAAGGATCTTGTGCAGCGTCAATTTTTGTGAGGCCATTCATGCTATCATGAGAATGTACCTTTGAATCCTATCCATATCATTGGAAATAAACCTCTGGCTGCGAATAGCGATATGGATAACTCACCCATTCTTCTCCAGTGCAAGGCATGAGTGATCGCATCTTTCGGCAGCTCTGGTTCTGGCATCATCTGCTCGGATATATGCTCCATTTCAGAGTCATCACAGGACGCTCCATCTACCGCACGACAGTAGTCGATATGGACGTGCCGCCCTAACGATGTGCAGACGAGACTGCACATCATAGGTGCGCCTTCGTCATTAGAGCTGAATACCCGACCACCTACGTTGAGGCTAGTTCCTTCGGGACCAATTACAGCCCACCGTGTCCGTGACATAGACCCATGCCGTGTATCATGCTCTGACTGCAGATGACCTAGGAAAATTGTATAAGAATACCTGAAGTTGTTAACAGCAACAGTGCCATCTTCTACCTACCCTGAGGGAACGTGCAGAAATACCCACAGCTCTCACATCTATCACTTCGTTAGATTTACCCCAGACATTGTATCCCCTCAACATACCGAGCTTCACAGAAATAGAAAGAGTTCGCATCTTTACTGTGGCTATGAGGCCCTTCATGCCGCAGCTGATTTGGAGCGATAGTCTGAACACACTGAAGCCGCTTGGACACTGTGATACCGTGAGTGACTGATATCCAGCGAGAAAAAAGTCGGGAGTCAAACCTTGCGTGTACTTCAGAGGACAGTGTCAGACATGAATTTAAAGCAAGAAATTAATATCCCCACTTTAGTGTACCGGAAAGTCTCATGTCGTCCAGTAAAGACTGCCTCAATAGAGTGCGGTGCTGTGTCGATCTGGCAGATGCCCTCCCTTGTACATAAGGCCGAACATACGTGCTCTTGTCTACTCAGTTCGTTCAGGCAACAAAAGCAGATTGATAGAAACAAGAAACGTACCCGCAAAGATGAGTATTGTCATCACCCAAGGCATGTAGGTGGCTTTTATTACAGAGACGGTTGCACAGCTGACATGTCATCGGGCACAGACGATCATCACAGCAATGAATGCTATGGTTCTCATGACTGCGTGTGGATGATCCAGCCATGTTCAGACATGATTTGGATCTTATGGACGTACCACGGAGTATGGCAGGCTCCTGGGCACGAATAAAGAGTTGGGCTGTTGC
The DNA here is from genome assembly GCA_003314695.1 of Albatrellus sp. MG142. Taxonomy (NCBI): domain Eukaryota; kingdom Fungi; phylum Basidiomycota; class Agaricomycetes; order Russulales; family Albatrellaceae; genus Albatrellus; species Albatrellus sp. MG142. The sequence goes on from QLPM01005048.1 coordinate 8,415, forward strand.
CACTGATCGACCTAATGTCCTTGAGGCTGCAAGGCTATAAGATGTCATTGGGTTCAGGGTATCATGAGCTCAAAATCGAGATGCCTGCGTCACCACACATGTGGACGGAGGCAGCACATGTATGCTCGAGGTCTGGGTGATCCAAGATCTAAAGGTGAAAGAACAATTAGTAGAGCATTGACAGAATAACAAGATGAGACTAGCGAACCTTAATACATTCTCCTGAACAACCCAGTTCACCGGAGAGTTCACAGGATTGTCCGCACAGATGGGCATTCACCGCACACCTTGCACAGGTAGCATGTTGTGAGCCGTGATCAAAGCCTGTGGGACGAAAACTTACAAGTGGTCTCCTGGATGGCCAGCGCTAAAAATTCCATGTCCGAGTCAGACAAAGCAAGCAAGTAATTGATATGCAGAAGGAGACACGTACGGCTGGCCGCAAGACAACTTATTGATACTATCTGCGTCGCAGTAGTGACAGCTGTGAACGCACTGGTGAGATGTTTGACAATCGTGGAAGCCATCATGCAGACGAGGCTGGATGCAAAGGAGATTGCATGTGTTGCATGGCATCTTGCATAACTGGATGCTGGCTTTCAGTTCGACGATAGCTCGAGTAAAAGTCCGGCGTAACTCGTCATCAGTTGCGTGAGTAGTTTCGAATCGAGAGAGATTGGAGGTTATCCATGCTCGAACATGCTCAATGCGCAGCTCTGCGAGACAATCAAGATATGCAGGCAATTGGGACACCCAGTCTACATCGGGTACTGTTTGACGGGTTGGGCCATTGTCCCAGCTGCTGATCAGGGGAGTCATACTATCATGACCCTCAAGAACGTGTGCGCTCGGTCTGGCCAAATAGAACCGCATGTGGGTGTCGCTTCCCTCTATACTCAAACCGGTATCATAATTCTATGATAATCGCATTAGCAAGATCGAGGATCTTTGGTTTGCCGACACCGCAGATAGTACCTTGAGTGACTCAGGGTGAGGCTCAACTTCGGTATAGCCGGTTTCCAGAGCATTTTGAAGGAATGACAATAGGGTTCGGGCGCGGTGTGTGGCCATCGTCTCTAACATTGCGGACATCATAGTAAGAACTTGTATGATGCTGCGAGTAATCTATCTTACGCGAGAGAGATCCCCAATCGTTTGCCTGATAACGTTGACAGGTCAAGTTTAACATTCAGTAACATATCGGGCTGGGGACTGGGCAAACTAACCTTCAGCTTGGCCATTAACGTCTTCACCGTGAGCAGAAATTCTCCAGCCGTCTTGTGAGTTGTTTCCTGCTTGTTTAATTGAGCTTTCAATGCAAAGAAACATCTGTAAAAGTCCTCTGATTCGATGACAGGCCAAGGTAGTATTATGACATTGTTTCCATGAAGACGAGAAATAAAGTTTCCGCCTTGCTCATCATGAACGATTTTTTGGAATTTGAGAGAGAAGCTGTTGTACGAAGCCAAGCGAGTTACTTCATCAACCAAGAAACGAGCACCAACGACACCTACTCTCGCATAACTTCTGCTTCGTCTGAGGCTATTACGTCCTGGATTTGCGTGAGCATATGTTGGTACCATCCCGTGTTTTCATTTGTGCTGTACCTTTATTATAACAACAAGCGTGGACCGAAACAAAGTCGGATCTGCTGATGGGTCTAAGACCATGGTGCTTGACTGAAAAGAATGAAAAAAGCTTGTGATGTCACGGTTAAGCACAAAGTTATTCCTAAAGAGAACCTGCATTGCATGATATTTAGGTCACGTATCGTCGTACTTCGTAGAACGTACAAGGTTTGAAATTGCTGTGTTGAAAAGTACAAGAAGGGTGTCTTCTTGTACAGATCTCTCCATACTATGGACTCCTGAGTGCATATTCCAGTTAGAATGATTATTGAGATTATAGAATAATGGTCAGACCTTCAAAATCAAGAAGAACAATCAAAGCTTCATCTACAGGCGCCACTGACATCCAAACCCCCTCTATAAAAGAAGTCTATAATCATTCAAGCGTAGGTAATGACGAGGACCATCACCTGTGGTTCTCATGGCACTTCCCGCGAATGATGTATCAGCTAAATGATTGAGTGAGTAACTTTTGCCGACCGACTGCTCGCCCATTGACGATACAACTTTGACTGGCTAGAGAATTAACCAGAGGCCCATAGGCGATTTCAGGAATAGTCAGCTAGAAGGCAACGTACCTTTGAAGCCATGTAGGATTGAAATAATGATTCATACCATCCAAATGACAGATTATCGACAATTTGATCAACTTCTGCTCCGAGCAATGTCCTTTCCAGCTCAGTGGAGTAGACGCCATCTTTCAACGGGATGAACCTATTCTCACGACAGATGGCGAGATGGATTGGTATGAGGCAAAGGAAGTCAACAATCCATTCTCCTGCTCTGAATTCAGAAGTGTTCCAGCCTGTACTGCTGCTAGCGATCAGTTGACTCCGAAGTGTTCCCGGCTTGACTGCAGATATTTGTATGTTATTGAGTTCTTCGCCGACTGGTTTCTTGGTCGTATTCTCAAATGTCTGAATAAGTTTGGAGAAGTAAGGCACCAATGGACAGCGATCGTAATCAGTAACAAATGTTATTCTTTTCTGAAGTCGCTTGCTTTCAGATGTGATTGTACGGCGACCCATTGCGGGTTGGACTGGATACCGAGTCCAGAGTTCAGAGTGACAATCAAGGAGGCAATTACACTCGGTCTGTAAAGTCTCTTGCTGGAATCGTTTACCTCCCTTTTGCTGAAATGTTAACTCAGTGACTTTTCCAGTGATTTCCAAGGCAACTGATTGGCAAGAGTGAGAGTTGATGTCAATGCCAACCAGATGGATGTTATTCTTGCTAACAAGAGAGGTCAGCACTGCGGACTGCAAGGGGAAGTTGGGGATGGGTAAAGAGATCCCGGTGGTGGAACCAAAGGTGCTCCAATGATACGCGGTCAATGCTGGTGTCTGGCATTTGTCTTGATATGCTAGAAGACAGGATCCATCTGGGGATGAAAAAACTAGACTGGGGACTGAGTCGAGCTGCAGCGATGAAGGCCTGAGGTGCATATGAGTCAATAAAACAAATTAGAATCTTGAACTTCCCAGTTTTCAAGCTAGAGGCTAGGCAACAAACCTGAATTGCATCGTGACTAACGAGAATATCCTGCATTTCGCGTTGGAGTCCACAAGAAGTAGCTCTGAAGAGCCGCTTACGAAGCAAGCGTGGACAAGACAAACACTACCACTATCGGCGTACCATGGGGCTAGGCTGATACGATCACACGACGTTGAGAGTATCTCAAAAGTTTCATCAAAGGCAAAAAACTGAAGGTCCAGCTAGGAATAAAACCATAAATAGTGAGTCAAGCCGCTGTCTAGGTTGTAATAGCCTCCATACCATCGAAGACATGCAAACTGCTAGTAATCTCGTCGCTTCGTCGAACGCGAAGTGTACGTCCTTTCCTAGCTTCTGACGCACAAAATGTTTCTTGCAACTTCCCTGTCCAAGAGTGGTATCCGAACCGCTTAAGCGTGCAACATGTACCGTGAGATCTCCAAAGGAATCTGCTATAATCAGGAGGATCCTATCTTGCCCAATGGCCTGCTCGTGACTAAATGGCTCTGTCATAAAACCTGATATTACGACAAGAAAAGGAAGCTTACACAATGTTCATTTTGACCGACAACTTCAATGTGCGAGTAACATTGTGATCAAGAATTGGAGTTGGTATGAAGTCTGCGGAATCCATCTGCATAGCATGCCGCTGCTCGGTAGGGAAATCAAGGGTACGAATTGAGACTTCAAAGAAAGGCTCCTCATCACTCTCAGTATGGCCGGTCAATGATATTACATCTAGTGTGCACGGATCAGCATGTATGTCTAACTTTGAGGGCTTCCCAACTTGCCAGTGTTTCCATGGCGGGAATGCTGGGCAGACCTGGAAGAGAACTCAGGCATAAATCTCTCTAGATATTCAATGTAAAATGTCCTATTTAGACGCACAATATGAGTAATACTCGATACGGCAGAAGTGTCGACATACGTTTTGCTATTGCTTAATTTAGAGTGCTTTTCTACTTCAGACAGGTACTGGCATTGAAGGCCGACCCGCGCTTCGAAGACTTTCGAAGCATACTCTCTTTCAAGTTGTCTCCTGATATCTTCAGACTGGATCTGCAAAATCTTTGATGTGAGGCCAGAAATGAGCTTTTTGACTTGTGTTCTGAGATAGCTGTACGCATGGTGATAGATATCGTTTATGTATTTCTGATGACGAAAATCCTGATTTGAAGAGAAAGTTCTGCAGAGTTCCATGAATTCTGGATCACTCAGTGCCAATGCTTCGGTACGAGCTGTCTGGATTTCATCATACTTAGCGCGAGTACTGCTGGTATTGAAGAGTGGAAACAAGGACATCAATGCTGAAAAAGGCCAGTACTTGCTATATCTTTTCGTCGAAGGGATTGCCTTTTCAGAATTGCTGTAGATGATGTGCGCACGGCTGAAGTCCTGATGGTCCAGTATTGCCAACATGAGCTTGTCTGTCTTGTCCTGGTGCTCAAGACGCGCATCGCTCAACAGAAGAAGTGCAGTTCCCAGGTATTCCTTCAAACGGTAAAATTCCCGATGTTTGATCTGAGTAAGCCTCGCATTGTCGAATTCCTTGCGATAAGCATGTCCAGTCCGGGTAGACTGTTCAAAGATTTGTGGTAGCAGACCTATCAAAGACGTCAACAGACGACCTGAAAAGCCTACCAACAAGGAACACCCACCAGTCTGAGTTGATTCATGGCTTTGAGGAACAAGGTCAAATCGTTCATGAGTCAGCATCCTGATTGTCCAACCATTAGTTCTAAACCATTGTACAGGAGATAAGATGGTATGCCTACGGATAGATATGTAATATATCTGTCACAATTGTCCGTCGAAGGTCATGAGCCAACCGTGTCGACTGGTCACCAAGCATATTATCATGGTGCTGCTCTAGATCACGCTTTCGGCTTTGAGACTCTTGGACGAGGTGTTGGTCTTCTTCATGCCAAGCTGCACACAGGTCAGGGAACCGTTTCGGGAGGTACACCCGCAGCAGGATATCAGCTGCTGAGGCATCCATGTGTTTTACAAATTGCAAGCAACTCTCGTTTCTATCAATCGATATCTTATCAGTTTTACAATAGTATTCGGAGTTATCGTAGTGCCTCACATCAACTTGGCCAGCGCGAGATGACTCGTTGGGCTCGAGTCGTACCTTTCTTCTCGTCTCGGTGGGGAAGTGTAGTTTAACGTCACTAAGGCTTGCATAGAATCACCACGAAGCATTTTGGGAAACGACATTGACCCATGGGGATGGATACTAGGCAGAGAGGTGCTGGGCACAATTGCAGGAGAAAACAACTTGAGCAACCACATGAGATAGATGAACTTGCACTAGTTGATCAAAGATACCTGAAAGCCTTGACGGATGATGACGTTCTCCTCTTGCTCTTTAGTTTTCGCTACTTCGAATGCATACAGTCGCTCAAATACCTCCTCCCCAGATTTTGTCGCCGGGTTTGGCTTCTGGCCTTCTTCCGGAAAAATGCTGTGCATCTGCTTGGATGATACCAGCGCTATGACTTGATCGCACATTTTCGTTAGATATCTGCATGATTATCAGCGCTCCAGCCTAAGGTGGTTGCGTCGATTGGGAGAGAAGTACCTCAAAAACGTTACACGGTTTCGACGAACAGACCCTGAGGCAGAGTCATTCCAGGTCGTTTTCTCGGGCCAATAAAGTACATAAATCCTTTCACCCTTTTCCCTTCCTGTTTTCTTGGACTTCGAGGAAATCAAGTATATACCAGATTGTATAATTGCGCCTCCTGTGGTGGTATCATCATTCTGTGTTGCAAGGAGCCTCTTGGAACTGCAGGAAGATAAAGGAGATGAGAATAAATATGTTTGTACACGAGACTCACATTTCATTGTCGAAAACATCAACAGATTGCAAAAAATTTACGATCTCCGCTTTATCACCGTAAACTCCAATTGGTTTGATTGACAGTTGATCCAACGCTTTGAAGTCAATCTTAGATACAGAGGCATATGCCCCAGGATACATAGAATCGATGAATCTTTGAAGTGAGTTTTGGTCGATGATTATCTTCTCGACTAGCAGTGGAAGTTAGTGTTGGCTACCGAGCAAGCCTAAGAGAACACAGACCAACACCCCCTGTACTGGACTCCGATACAAGCTGGAGGACGCGATGCAGTCCGGGGATTTGAGTTGAGCCTTGGATATCGGCTTCACCACGAATATTGGCAGAGGCTAACGTGATTTTTTGATTGCTCCATCGAACCGCTGTCGACATTCTATTGTATGGTGCTTACTTTCAACTATAGCAGGCGACACTTTAAGATGGGTAGGATAGATATTTGTTTCGTTTTTGGTAGTTGATAAGGAGTAAAATCTAGTCAGAGAACGGTGTTTAATTGATATTGAACATTGTCCTCACTAGGAGCTGAAGAAGTGCTAGCGAGATCCACGGCCACATCAGCTAGACTAGGTCCGCTTGAATCCGCAAATTCTGCGAAGACCGTTACAGTTGAGACGCAAGGACCCGGATTGGCCATAGTAAGGCAGCTGAAAGTGCTGCGGAAGAGAGCTCAAGAAAGGAACGATAACAGACCCACCAACGTGTTATATAGGTGCCAAACAGCCACAGAGTATCTTGCTGCCAGTGATAGCAGACACTGGAGTCGGACCCCAGTCATGCACCGCAAATCAAGCCCAAATCTCCCAAGCGGAAATACTTAGGAACTTAAAGATAATACATATGAGGATATCTTGAGTATATGCTAGCGAGCTATAACTTGTTCCTCGGGTCAAAACTGCGTATAAAGAATCTTTTAGAACTGATATGGGATCCAGATATGCCAGAACATCAGCCAGTGATTTGGAGCAGCGCTTCGAAAATCAGCTGATGAACTGGGCTTCGTCCTCGTGGACGCCACCTAGACCATTCCGTGACACCACTATCACCATCATTTGTTGCATTCTGGCTGTTAGCATACCACGAACGGAAAAACTGAGCATACTGTTTGGCTCCAATGTCAAAGGACAAATGTATGTCTGCCGTCAGTGACGTATACAGACGTTCTTGGTCGTGGGATCCAACACCTCCAATCAGGGACCAGGACGATACGTAAATTTTTGCGTGTGGCTAAAGTGCGGAAGACAGAGTAAACTTTCGAGGTAGCTACTGACCTGTGAGAGATAAGCAAGGCTAAGCTGTGGATTGTGTAGCACACAAAGACTTCCTGGACGCTGAAACAACTTACATCGGGAATGTGACTAGAGCATGCTCTGTGAGGTATATAGCGAAGGTGTCGCTGGCCCGACGGCCTTTAGCCTTCATCACGTCGAGAGTGGCTCTCCTCTCTGCAGGAGCTATTCGAG